>RJWM01044021.1:0-13488 GCA_004363535.1 Dasyprocta punctata | reverse complement strand
GGCAAATTCCCATTTGTCATTTAATATTTATTTTAAATGCCATTTTCTCTGAAATCTTTTTGAAAGAAACCTCTTCTCCCTTCTGAAAAATTCTTTTTTTTTCTTTTTTTTTTTTTTTTGGCACAGGGGATCAAACTCACAACCTTGCACCTGCCAGGCAGGTGCTTACACCACTGAGCTAAATTCCCAGCCCTATTTTTTGAGACAGGGTCTCACTAGGCAGTTCAGGCTGGCTTTGAACTCACTGTGTAGCCCAGGCTGGTCTCAAACTCACAACGATCCTCCTGCCTCAGCCACCATGCCTGGCTTGAAAGATTCTTATCTCTAGGCTGTCGTGACGTTGCACTGCTATACCCCTCATCACACTGCATTGCAGAAGCACACAGTCCAGCCACATGCTACCTGAGATTGTGAGCACCTAAAAGCTAGGAATTATCTTACTTATTTCAGCATCCTGGGATCCAGAAGAAACTCTGTACATTGTAAGCAAATAATGAATATTTGTTAGGACGTGCATTATTTATTTTAGGGATCTTGGAAGGGACTTTCTGACCTGGGCAGTTGGAGTTAAGAAAAGACGGTACCTTCTCTGAAGGTACATCCTGGTGACAACATTTTCCTGCAGAGAGACTAAATGTATGGCTCTGGTCCCCTCCCATTCTGACTTTTCAGCAGACTACTAAGTATGTTTACTTCAGCAATAGCTCTCATTTCCTGTATTTCCCGTATATAAAGGCGTTTCCTGTGGTACATTTGTTTTTGCATAAGTACAAGTGCATTACTCCTTTATATAAATAATTTCATAGGCAAGGGGTAAAACCGCTTGGTCCAAGGCCTCTCCTAAGGTGGGTGGTCTTTGCAAGACCACTGTGCTCATGGTGGCACATGCCTTTAATCCCAGCACTTGGGACGCTGAGATAGGAGGAGCGTTGTGAGTTCGAGGCCCGCTTGGGCTACAATGCGAGCACAAGGCTGACCTGAGCTACATAGTGCGACCTTGCCTCAAAAAACTAGGGCCAAGAGTTTGGCTTAGTGGCGTAAGCACCTGTCTGGCAGGCGTGAAGCCTGTGAGTTCGATCCCCGGTGCCGGGAAAAAAAAAAAAAAAAGCACTGTGCTCAGGTACTGAAAGTTTGGGTTTTGGCTATGGTGCTTCAGTTCTATACTTTAATATTTTCCTTATATTAAATGAATTCATGATAATGGCCTTACAAAATATAAGAGGCCTAACTTGTGTTTCAGCTCACTCCTTACTGATAATGTTCAGAGGGAGCTTTACAAGGTGACCTTGTCGGCCAGCCATAGAAACTTTATTTACAGAATTCTAATGCTGTGCTTAGAGGGCAGAAGCGGGAATGGAACCAAGTCCACACTTCTGAATGTCATTGAATCTGTGTTACTAAGGCACTGGCACAAATGTCACACTAATACCATTTCTGTCTTACAGTTTGAAAAAGAACTTCAAAGAATTTCAGAAGCCTATGAGAGTCTGGTCAAGTCCACCACCAAGCGTGAGTCGCTGGACAAGGCAATGCGAAACAAACTGGAAGGCGAGATCAGAAGACTTCATGATTTCAACAGAGACCTCCGAGGCAAGTTCTCCTCATGTTCTTTCCTTCTGCATTGCCCAGGTGCTGATAGCCTGGTTCAGGGCCACATGTCTTTGCCACAGATGCCATTCTTCCTGTACTTGATTCTCTTTAAATTCCGGTCACCTGGGAGAGGGAGGCAGTCAAAGAACAGGATTGTTCTCTCTGGTCTTGTGGGTGCTAGGGAGCAGCGTGGAGCCTTAGAAATGACAGTCTTCATGCACAAGGCTGTGGAAGGAAGGGACCATGTGCAGCTCCCCGAGTGCTTTTAAAATACTCAGCAGTAACCCATGGCTGTGTGGATGGCAGTTTTTAAGAAGACCAGGGCTGGCTGTATAACGCTTTGCCCAGCAGGCTGAACTTTGGAAGATAGCATCTGACTTGCTAGGTATAACATAGGAGACAGAACCAGACATATGTTCTTCCTGGAGGAAAACAAAAAAAAGCTCACACATGTGAAAAGAGTAGATACATCTCCTCCTTGAAAGATGGGAGCTATGGAATCTTGACCACTTGTGGTGTGCATGATGATGTAAAGCATAAAGTTTTACTTCACTTTCAGTCAAGCAAGCCACTTTTTAGTCAACTTGTATGCCCAAGCACTCAGTGTATTAGTGGTTCCCAGTAGCTAGATACAACTTTTTTTCTTACTCTAAGCCCTTTTGTTTTGAGTATCTTATAAAAATACTTGGTGAGCCAGATTATTTCATTGAAGAGCTATCAAATGGTTTGAACAAACGGAACTTACTGTGTACCATCTTCATCCAGAAAAGGCCATTTTGATCTTTTCTGATAGTTATGTGTTATTTTTATTTATTTTTGATGTTGCGATTCGGTTTGCAGTCACTGGCTAAATTGTGGGGCTGATGGTCAGGATTCCGCTTGGGCTGGATTTCAGGTTATAAAGCCTTAGGTTTGCTGGTCTTAGGAGGAGTGAAGCAGTTTTTATTACAACCCATTCCTCGCTGCCTGCTGCTGATGCGTAGACTTTGGATTAGACTGCATAGAGTCACAGTGTCGTGCCTGAAGGCCTTTCTTTTGATATTTGATGTTGAATTTATAATAGTTTCTCCCCCAAAATTGTGCATTTTGCGGCTTCTGACTGAGCATTTCTTCATACCCGCTGGCATCACTTCATTTTGCCATTGGATGGTGACTTAAGTGCATACGCATTTATTTTAAATCACTTCCTATTTATTCATAGATCGACTAGAGACAGCCAACAGACAGCTGTGCAGCAGAGAGTACGAGGGGCATGAAGAAGAAGCTGCAGACGGTCATTATGCTTCCCAGAGTGAGTCTCTACATTCATTTGCTCTAAAGCTGTATTTCTAATAATTTTAAGTATGTTTTGTGTTGTTTACTTTTTGTGTGTTAATTTAGCTTCAGGTGAGGCTCTCCTGTGGTTGTCAGAGACAAAACTAAGGCTAACATTTATTATTTCGGTGATGGTGATTCAGTCCTTCCTGACCTACAGTTACTCTCTGTCTAAAATCTCCCACAAGGAATAACAATATCACAATATTTCTTGGCAAGCACCACTTCAAATAGGACATAACCTTTTCTTTAAGAAAGAGAAGAAGACCAAGTAGTCCTGTTTCTCTGGCTAGGTTCTGTGCCCCTTTAGGCCCAGAGTTTAACACTGGTTGTACCTGCCACCACGAGTTCCATTTAAATGCTCACACTGTACATCTCTGTATATAATGCTCTTTTCCAGAAACTACTAACCTAAATGCATTTCAGCCGGGAATAATAAACAGTTTCTTTGTCAACCAGATTTTCAGGCAGATACTTTATTAATTTTGACAGAGGCAAATTATAAAATCAGATGAGTTTTAACAAACCATTGGTCAAGGTTTGAATGTCTGAGAATTCTTTGCATAAGCCAGAAATTTAAAAATTTTACTTTTTTTAAAGGTGTTTAGGAAATTAGATTCAAAACTACGTCCTAATTCTCAACATGTGTATGTAAGTGCTCATGAAGTAGAGACAATTTAAAGAACAGAAAGTTACATATTCAGGCACTACCCATTCATTTTATGATAGTGGTATTCTGCTATGTGGACTTGTCAAAATGTGGCCATACATGATGCCTAGAAAATGGCAGAATTTTTAAATTTTTAGTACTGTTTTGTTGGGCTTAATTTCCTTTGTTTCCCCCAAATTTTTTTCTGATTGCATTCCACTTCTTTGTTACCTTTTCATTTTAAGTTCCTTTTTAGTTTTCCAATGTATATTTTTATTAGTGTTTATTAATTTTGCAAAATGTCAGGTTTCATTGTGGTAATTTTATACGTATTTCGATCATTCGCCTCTCTTCATTTTTAAACTCTGTTTTTGATAGGTGAACACTGTCTAGGGCTTTTGCCCCACATTTTTGTGTGTGTGTGTGTGTGTATGTGTGTTTGTGTGTGTGTGGTGTTGGAACTTGAACCCAGAGCCTTATGCATACAAGGCAAGAGCTCTGTCACTAAGCCACATCCCCAGCTCTCCCCAGATTCTTCTTTAGTCTTGCAGTGGGTAACTGCCCTGTCTTCTAGACTCACATGAAGAGCTAAAGCAAAACTTTGAATTGTTTGCTCCTTTAACAAAATACGTCTTTTCTTATGGATGTGATAGGTTTAGCATTTATTTGGAAAGCTTTCATTTGAAAGATGATTTTACTGTGGAGTTTTGACACTCTTTCTTTTGATGACTCTGTGTCCTGAGTAGAGTAAGTCATGTCAGCAGTGCTAGATTTGTGCATTCTGCTGATACTGTGTGCCTTCTTGCTAGGGTATAAGTTGGTCAAGTCAAAGTGGAAAAGCCAATCCATTTTGCCTCTTTGGCATTTGTTCTGGCCCATTGGTCAAGCCCTAATGCTGACAGAATAATAGGGTTTGGTGTTGGGTGAGCTCAAGCACATTCCTGAAGACTTTAACCTAACGTAGAGCTAGCTTTAACCTTCTAGCTCAGTAATTAGCCAGCTTTATAGGGAATGATTTGTTTTGTGACCCACTGTGTTTCAGAGGCATAAACAACAATGACCAGAGACATTTGTCAAATGCCTAGCTGTATACTAGTGTTGATGTGTGGTGTAACTGAATCTAGGCAGGGCCCTTGACGCAGGTTTGGTAGTAAGTGATGGACAGGTTTGGTAGTAAGTGATAGCCATCATCACAAGATAGGGTGTCTTCTTTATTGTATTATAATTAGTTGCATAAGGCCTTGCTATTCTGGTATGCCCAGGGGATGTGCTCAGAATTTAGATAGGTTTTTTTTCTTAGTGAGTTCCAAGACTCCTTTATATTTATATTAAGGAAATTAGCTTGTTGGTCCTTCTGTTGCAGATATTTTCCCCAGTGTTTTAAATCTTTGTAGTGTTATCTTACAGAAGATTTTTAAAGTAAGCATATTTATGCCTTCTATGTTTTATGTCATGTTCAGGAATATTTTTTATGATCTAAGATTAGAGTACTATCCATGAATGTCTTTTTCAAATAAAGTATGATTTCACTATTTACACAGCTTATATTTTAGAAGCTAACTTGATCGGTAGAGTAAATCACAAGTTCATGAGAGATTAACCTAGAAACAACAAAACCAGTAGGATTTTTAACATCTGGGCAAGATCTGTAGAGGTCCTGAGGCAAGACAGTAGAAGTAACAATAGAAAGTAGGGACAGATAAGGAGTGGCACAGTAGTAATACTTGGTGACCAGTTGATAATGGCAGAGGGAGAGAAAGAGAGAGATAGAGGGGGAGGGAGGGAGGGAGGGAGAATTACAGCAACTAGATGGATGGTCAGCCTTTACCAATAAAAAGCTAGGAGATTGTTTATCCGTTTAGTTTTTTGTTTCTCTTATGTATGACCATTCTTTTATCCTTTATTGGTTTCACTCTGAACTATTTCGCTTGATTATATTAGACCTGATGTTATGGGTAGTCATTTCAATGATAACAAGAGGTATTCTAAGGGGAAAGGAAGGAAGGAAGAGAAAAGGAAAAAGACATAAATTTATAAATATGCATAAATAAGACAGTTAAAAAAACTGTATTACTGAATACATTAGCTATTGAAAAAGAAAAGTTAATATTCCTGAATTGATAAATCTTACATGTCTATATCTGTCAATATGACCAACCCCTATGAAGGTAACGATATGCAATATTGTAACTACTGTCAAATTTCAACCACCTCAGTGTGTAAACCTACAGTGTTATCGTATCAGATCTGTTATTGTTGTTTGTCTGTCTTTTTTGCTTTTTGTTTCTATCTTCTGTATCTATTTTCTCTTAAATAAAAAAAAAAGAAAAAGAAAAAAAAAGCTAGGAGAATCAGGTTGGGATCAGATGATGGGTTAAAGTTCAAGCTGTTGAGTCATTTTGCCTGCAGGCCTTAGCTCAGGAAGCAGGTATAACGTAGGTGCAGAGGTACTCAGGAGGCTAGATGGAAGGTGTCTCTGTCAGGTTTTCCTGTTAGAATGTGGCTGCAGAATGGCAGGCATGAATTACTACCTCTCTTCGTAGTTACTAATGTGCTGCATTAGCTGAGTGTTCTTTCAGAATCCCTATTATTAGAGCAGAGTTTGTCAAATTCCTAGTAATCATAACATAATTATAACTATTACACACTCAAGGGATACATCCTTTTCAAGTGAGCCTTGGAATTCTAGCCCTTGGTACAGAGAAAAGCAGGACAGTGTAGTAGTAGTAGTAACACCTCTGAATAATGCATACCAAAGAGCTAGGGCTTGGTTTGAAGTTTCTGATAATCACTTTGGAAGTGGAGAAGTCAGAAGGAAAGGGGAAGTGGAGAAAAGTGTGCTCAGCTTTTTTGATTGTATTCACATAGATGCTAGACAACCAGGTCCAAGAACATTGAAGCAACTCTTGGAGTACAAGCAAAACCAAGTTAATGAAGGGAAGAAGTCCTTTGGGGATGTCTGTTTGATTTTATTTTCTCTTAAAAACTGAACTCTGTTCTTAAATTGGAGCCCGGGATTCCCTGGTGGAGCCTAGGAAGGCCTCAATAGTTATCACTTAGTTCCAAAGGTTGAAATGGACCTTGACCAGTGTTGTTCCTCTGTATTGTAAAATCTCTCTGCATGGAATGGTTTTTGGGCAACTAAGTTGCTTGTTTGTTTTTCAAAATGCTTTTACAGTTTATAAAATGATTATATCAGAGCCACATTGCTTCCGAAAAACAGAGCCTCTAGCCAACTCCTGCAGAAACTGGGGCTTCATAGTCCTTTAACTTAAGTGAGGTTCCCATTTTACACACACACACACACACACACACACACACACAGAGGTAACTTGCTGTCAAAAACAACCTGTAGGGAATACCAATGATTCTTAGCTATGTCTTCTCAGTGAAACTTTTTTAACCTGTTTTTTTGCCTAAAAATTTGATAACTCTGCAAAACTCCATCTGCTTTAGGCCAGAGAGTCACAAAGAAAATACTTGATATAGGGAAAGTAGACTGGTGGAGATGAAATTCTTTGTACTGGAGTTTTCAAATTGATGTATTGGAGCCTTGTTAGGTTTTTGGACTGAGTGGAATTGGATCAGCTCTGGCATGCTCATATTATTTCAGGACATCACCAAGTCATGTTTAGAGGATGCACAAAAATCTCCACACCTTTGGGGTTTTCTATACACTTCACATTTAGCATATCTGGTTAAACTTAAGTCTAGGTAGGTTGATTTTGGCTGTTACATAGTATGCCTATCTAAAGGAAAAACAGGATTTATTGGATATTCAGTGATAAAAAAAAAAACCATGATGAGTAAGGATCTAAATATACATACATATTTGATTTTTCTTAAAATTCTTGTGATTGAAAACTAACAGAAAATATGTGCGAGACCACGTTATTTTAAAAATAGTAATTTGTTGTTTTTAGTGTACATTGTAATCATTACCCTTGAATCTTATTTTAGATACTTTAATTTTCTGTCTCTTATGAAATATGAGTCCTAATATTTTACTAAAATAAAAATCTCTCTAGTTTTTGTACTTCTAAATGTCTTTTGTGCACTACAAAGCAAACATTACAATGACATACACTTATTCTGTTGACTTACACAGAACATACAGGAGTCTTTCTGAATCCTCATTAGTTTTTATTGATTACATGTTGTGGGTTTCCATCAAGCTTCATTAGGAAGAAAGGTTGCATGTCACACATGGGTGCACTGACTTCCTCCCAACACTTTAGCAACTCTTGATTCTGGACTCCTTGGTGCAGAGCTCTCTTGTAGCACTGACTGCCTTTTGTATGGTTGTGATTTATTTCCTTGAATATCCTCTATGAGATGGGAGAACCATAGGCATTCCTTACCAGTATTTCTCCCCAGCCCCCATTAAAACACCTTGCATCTTTATGAGCCTTGGCTCTTAAGAGATTTTTATGGAGACAGTGAATAAAAGTAGAAACAGTAATAGAAATAGTAATAGAAGGAAAAATAGTGAAATCCTAGAAATAGTAGGCTTGAAATTCTTCTTATGCAGCATCAGCATCAAAATGTCCTTTAATTCACTGTCTCGAGTCTTATGGGAAGATATCCCAGTTTATCATCTGTTGTTTTCAAGCGTTAGGCAAATTGAAACCTACTGTTAGAAAGTAGCAATTTAAAAACACTCAGGTTTCTGGGGATTTTTTGAGGGGGGGAGGGGTTTTTTTTTTTTTTTTTCAATATCCAGGTAAGATAAATTTTTCGTTATTAAGAACAGTAGTATTTCTCAAGGAAGTCATTAATTTAGCTTGTTTTGTGTCCCCTTGACTCCTTCTCTTTACTCTGCTGTAGCTATGTTTGGGCTGTACTATGTAAACATTTTTGTAGCACACAGCCAAATACAGTCACTGACCCATTAATTAATCCATAGACTACCCAGATATCACAGAACAGTGTCACAGGCATAGGGAAAACACTTGCCCATGAAACCTACCAAAGTGACATCATCTTGACCATGAAGATTGTTTTTCCTTATCTGAATTAAGTGGTTCTCTGTAAAGATGCTCCTACACTTGTAAGACTGTGATGTTCTAAAACTCAAAGGTTGATAAGTACAGGGCCCAGCAAATAGCTTGTATTGGCTGCTACATTGATTCCTGTTGCCTCGCTGACATACTCAGTGAGCTGAAGTTAGGTGCTTAACCTCCTCAGACCTCCATTTCCTTTAAAGTAATAGAATAACAAGTCTCCCAGGAACTGTAAAGATAGTTAGAGGTAGAAAATGTAAAACGTACTTTTTGGTAGTGGTTGAGGGTTATTGAACCTAGGGCCTCACACATGCTAAGCAAGTGCTGTAATACTAAGCTATACCCCCATCTATTCTGCAACACTGCTTCCTGCTTCCTAGCAGCTATTTTAGCCCCCACCTTTTCTGGAAGGACCTGCAAGTTTCCAGGGAAGGGGATTGGGCCATGTTTCCAAAGAATGCCCTCATGTTTCACTGAGCCATGCTGAATTTGGAAAGCAGAGCTTATGAGCACTTAAGCCCTCTTGATCAACCTTGACAGGCAGCACTGAGAAGCTTCAAGCCTACATGACAAGCAGAAGTGCACAGAATCTGCAGGGCATCTGTTTATGTTCAATCAAATCTTCTCCCTGAGTGTGAAAATTAATGTTACTCCATTTAGGCTCTGATTTTTCACGCTTAATGAACAAAGCTGATTGAAGAACTGTGTCTTGGTTGTGTGATGATGTCTGGTCTCTAGCAAGTGAACATGGGTTATGCTTTTTACATTAGTGGTTTTAAAAATTTTGTTCTTGGTATTCTTGTTATAAGGCTGAAAAAAATGAGCTTTTTAGACTTTTTTTATGTCCTACATTCCTTGCACTACATAGCTAGATAAATGGATGCAGTAAGCACAGACTGAAAAATAGACAAATTTATATACATTGCATGCAGCATCATTGCACCCTCACTACCCTAACAATTCAAAACCAGGAAATCTATACACAGGCCTCAGCTTAAGTTAAATGACATTGTCACAGAGAAACTGTCCTGAGATACAAGGTTATGTCGTCCTTTTACATACACCCCCAGTACCTTGTACTTCTTCCTCTATAAACACTCATTACAACCTTGTATAAGGAATTGCTTGAATAATCATTTTCTGTCTTCTCCCACTGAACTCTTAATCACCTGAAGGGCAGGGGCTTGTCATCCTCACCAATGTAGTCCCAGCCTGTTATATTTCCAGAGCCTGGCATTGTGCCTAGCATTTAGAGGTATTTAATAAATATTTGCTTAGTGTGATCATTATCATTTATTCAAACAAGCAGTTAAAATCTACCTACTATGAACTACCTCTGTTTTAGGACAAGTCAACAATCTTTCTTTCAAGTCCCAGGTGGTAAATATTTCAGTATTGAGACTACAGCTACTCAACTCTGACCCAAAATCTTCATAGATTGTTTATAAACAAATGGCTATGACTGTGTTCCAATAAATCCTTATGTACCTTATGTACTTTCTGATCAGGCCACAGGCTTGCTTTGGCCAGGAAGCCATAGTTTCCTGACCTTGACTCTAGGTACTACTCACAGGGAGAAAAATGAAGGATCCTCAGCAAAAGGAGAGAATATAGAAGGAAGATACAAAATAAAGACCTTTAAAAGTATTTCCTAGAGTTTACTTAGCAAATTGCCTCAGTTTGTAAACTATGATATAATTGTTCTTTTCTTTCTCATATAACATCAGGGGAGTATGACTAGTACCATTTTGGAAAAAACAAGAAAACTGAGATATGTAGTCACAAATATTAGTTACTTAGTGAGGGTCCAAATTCAGCTAATGATGATGAGCGAGACTTACCATGTAGTTAGCCATGATGAGTTGTTGCTTGGATAGTAAGATATTGAGGGCACCTCTGTCAGGACTGCCATCATTTCCTATTGTTAGCATCTTGCTGGGAGATTAGCTGTGAAGATACAGATATCAGGTTTGGAGAGTACCACAAAGGTTACAAGTCTGGTCACCAGTAATATGTATATCCTTTGAACCAGAGCTCAGTAGACAGCCATCTCATGGCCGCTATGAATGGCAGTGTCCCCAGAAGCTGTTTGCCTGCTGGTTAGAAGTTTATCCTGAAAGTTTGGTTCTGATAGCTATCCTTCCAGTCCTGGTTTAGCCCAACTTGGCTGTGCTAACCAACCACTTACTGTGAGCTAAGCATTATGCTAGCCTCTGTTTAATTCTTCAAGCAGCCTTTTAAGGTAGGTATTAAAGATGTACAGATGAGGAAACTGAGGCATGGTAAGGTTAAGTAACTTTTCCATGGTCCTAGAATCAGGTAAGTGGAGCTGGTTTTGAACCCAGGTCATTTTGATTCTGCCATGGGAAAGCCACCTCCTGTGGACCAAAGGGGTACAGATAGGCCAGAATGTGAAAAATGGCAGTGTTGGACTCCCAGTGAGCTCAGAACAACATTCACATTTTCTGAAAGAAGCAATTACAGCCAAGAGTAACCAGGGATTTGCCCTTGACCCTACAGATATTTAATGATTAACCTATGACTAAAATTCAGACCTCCTTTTTCTTATTTTTTCTTTCCCTTTTCCCAAAAGTCAGCTATTCAGACTGGGAGTGAGTGAAGATATCACATTTTTACCCTGAAAACAATCCTGGATAGCAACAAACAAAATTCTTATCGTAGAAGTCTGATTTGGTTTCAAATAGTTTAGCGCAATACAGTGACTTAATAGTAATATATTCAGATGTCAGATTCAAGATGTCAGATGAGTTTTGTTGTAGTTAACACTCTGTGCTCTGACTTCTTCATCTATCTTTCAACCACAGCCAATTATAATAAAAGGTTTTGCTGGACAATCCAGTACATCCTCTTCAGATACCCGCCTCCATTAAAAAAAATTTTTTTTTCAGAACAGAATAGAGTTTGGAGTCTATAACATATTTTTCTCAAAAACCAGTTAAATCAAACTTCTTGTTCTTGAATTACAGAATTTAAAAATGAGGAAAATACAATGAGTAATTGTGGTTTGGTTTCTTACAATTAGTTTTTGAGACTATTTTTAGTTCGTGAATTACAGTGAGAGCCTACAACTGTATCTTGATGGAACGAGAGACCTTTGAGGGGACAGAGTGTTTGGCTTAAGTCCAGAAATCTTGGTCTTAGGCCATTAAAAATAAGTTTGCATCTGCTACTAGTTTTCTTTCTTGCTTTCAAAGACTGTAATCTGGTAGAAAGGAGAAAAAAGTATCTCTTCAAAGCAAATTATAAAAATAACAATGGGAGGGGTTGCAGAAATAAAAGAGGGGAGAACATATAATTGCAGACAACACTTTTCTTTCTCCTTGATCAGTCCTAGCATGGACCCCTTTGCTCCCTAGAAACAGTTTCTCCACAATAAACTTCTAATCTTTGCACTAGGTTCTGGTGTTAAAACTGTCTGTCATTTAAAGGGGCCATTTTAAAAACATAAGTAGAGCTGGGGCCAATCCTCAGCACCACCAGAAAACAAATAAAAAACCAAAATATTAAAAACATATAGTGGGGACTGTAGGCCTGGGACTCGCCCAGGTTTGCCTGGCACTCCAGAGGCTCTGAACTCCTTGCAGCCAGACTCAGGGTTCAGGTGGCACCACACTCCGGGGTACACTCCACCTAGCTGCCTGGGTCTGGGAGGTCTTGGCCCCCACCCAGTAAGGCGGAGGCTCCACCACCACACTCCGGGACTGCACCCTCACTAGCTGTGCACAGGATCCAGCTCTACCCAGTCCTGCAACCCAGCGCAACCCACCAGGGGAGTGCCCAGCCAGCCTCGCAGGACACAGAGGTACTGAACCCAGCCCGCCCCAGGTTCCCAGAGCTGCTCATCAGGGACTGGCCAGGTCAGCTACAGGGCCTTGGAGAGCTTGGGCTCTGCTCATTAGAGCGCAGGGCACGAGCTCCATTGTTCGGTGGAGCAGCCGGCATGGCGGGTCCTAGAGGTTGTGGGCCCACCCAGGCAGGAGCAAGGCCCCAGCACTGTACACCTGGGACTTCTCCAGGCTTGCCTGGCACTCCAGAGACTCTAAATTCCTTGCAGCCAGACTCAGGGCCCAGGTGGCACCACACTCTGGGGTATGCTCCGCTTAGCTGCCTGGGTATGGGAGGTCTTGGCCCCCATCCAGTAAGGTGGTAGATTCAGCAGCACACTCCAGGAGTGTGCCTTCACTAGCTGCATAGAGGATCCACCTCTACCCGGTCCCACGACTCAGCACAACCCACCAGGGGAACGCCCGGTCAGCCTCGCAGTACACAGAGCCACACAGGTCCCAGAAGAAAATGACAAAACAAAAGACAAAGAGGCAGTCTCAATTCCCCAGAGAACAAAGCCAAAAGACACTGAAATGAAAGACACTGGTAGTCACACAATTGAACTTTGTGAAATGATAGCAAAGGCAGTAAAGAAACAGCTTGATGAAGCTATAGAGAAACTCAAATCAGAAATAATCTCTCAGCTAAAAAATAAAATGACAATGATTATTAAAGAAATGTGTGTATCTAAAGAAGAGCAAGATAAAAAATAGAAAAACTTAAGAAAATGATCGAAACTTTGAATGAACAATGTAAGACACAAACAGAATGCATGAAACAGATGCAAAGGGAAATACAGGAAATGAAAAATTCCATGGAAAGTTTGAAAAACCGCTTGAATGAAGCTGAAGATAGAATCTCAGATCTTGAAGACAGCTTGCGAGCTTATGGCCATGAAAGAAAAGATCTCTTAAAAATAGTAAGGAACCAAGAAACAACAATTCAACAGCTGCAAGACGATGCCAAGAGAAATAACATAAGATTAATAGGCATAAATGAAAAAGCAGGGGTCAATACTAATGACCTGTGAAGACTATTCACAGAAATAATAGCAGAAAACTTTCCAAACATGGGAAGAGAATCTGA
>RJWM01044020.1:0-13484 GCA_004363535.1 Dasyprocta punctata | reverse complement strand
AACACTCAAAAGGAATCAAAACACGTCATATTTGAGAAGACCTTTCCTGATGCAGTTTCTCTACCCTGACTTACTTCCTAGAATGTACACACAAACACTTTCCCCTTCAGATCCACTGAACCATGTGACGTTTCTTCAGTGTTTTTTCTTATCCATCCACTCATTTTTGTCCTTTGAACTTTTACTCATCCCTCAAAATCCAAACCACAACTTTACTTTTCCAGAAGACTTTTTGCATCCTACCTCACCCAGATTCCTTCAGACAAATTTGATGTTTTGTTTTCATTGTCTGTATACTTGACTTTCATTATCAATAACTTTTGAAGTGATTGAGATCAAGAATTGTCTCATTAATATTATATAACTGGATACAACATATGTCTGCCATGTAAATATGAGACAAGGAGAGGGAAAGCAGGGAATAGTTGAAAAAGGAAAGAGAATAAGAAAAGGAAGAAAGAAGGAAAACAGAAGGAAAGAAGAAGGCAAAAAAATACACCAATTCTAATGTTTCCTGTCTCTGTATTGTGAACCCTTTCTCCTACTTCATGGTTATTCTTTCAGATAGGTGTGTGTGTTTGTGTGTGTGTGACATAGAGAGACAGAGAGAGAGAGAGAGGGAGAGGGAGGGAGAGGTTTTTTTATACTTAATGAACATAATATTTTCATAGTACTTTCCTCAAATAGGTATAATGGAATTTCTACAGTAAGGAATTCCTATAGAAGTACTGCAAACTCAAAACGTGCTATATGAGATTGGCTGTCATGAAAAGATGGCACTAATTTGTTACAGTGTCAAACAATGTTTAAATGATATCCATATGCAATATCTCATGTGGTATACAAAATTACCCAGAATGCTGTGCTGGGAAGATATAACTGCTTCTGTTCTATATAAGAATTGAATATTCAGAGAGAAAGTTATTCCTCAAGGCCACCTTGCATATGGCAGAACAGACACCCGTATGCAAATCCCTGAATTCTCATCTTTAAACTTCAGTTTCCACATATCCTGCTGAGTTACTTTGCTCTATGTAAAAAGTCCAAGAAATTTCCTTGAACTTACAAGTTGCTCTGGGCTTGATGGCCCTATGTTTGAGAGGGGTTTTTTTTTCTCTGTTTGTGATTTTATATTCAGCTTTCTATTCAAAATTTTATAGCTGATCATTTACCCAATAACCTCTTCTAAGGGAAAGAATAACAATAATTTCTTTGGTTGATACATTTTGTAAAACTCTTCCCTGAAACTTAGAATATACTGAAGTGTAAGGAATGGAGAGAATGTCATTGATTCTCTGAATCCAAAGACTTTTTCCATAATCAAAAACAGCTTTAAATGAAGATTTTATTCATTACTTAAATTCATGAAATAATTTTTGCTACAATATGTGAGTATACTCTGGGGCCTTGGAACAATAAAATTATCCTTTTATTTGTTCATTCAATTAATCAATTAGCAAACATAGAACTCGTACACTATGCCAGGCAAGCTTTATCCATAAGACTTGTGAATTTTTAAACTGAAGATTTCAGATCTGAGAACAGATCTGAGAACAGTTACATCTAGCTGAAAATTTTTTCTTCTCCTTTCTTAATTTCATTCTTTAATTTTCTCCACAATTCCATACCTTGAGACGCTTCTGCATAGATTTGAATTGCTTTTTTGATGGGGATCTCATTCCTTTTAGAGGTTCTGGAGGTTCAGTAGGTTGCAACTTTCAAGAGTCAGTTTTTCTGGGGTCACCACAATTCTCTCACCCTTGGGCCATGACAGAAACACAGGAAGGTGAATTTGTCAGGAGACTTTGTAAAGCTCTCATTGTCCTGCATTGCACTGGCAGACTCTAGTCTGTTTTAAGACAAAAGAGGCCCAAACATAATTAAATAGTCACAGAAATTCCTTGCAGGCTCTGCCTTTGCACATTCAGAAGGACACTAATTAGGTGGGTGCCCTTCCCTGCCAAGATCCCCAGCATAGAGGAAGAGCTCTGCGGGAGAGTTCCTCTCGGACTAGCAACTGTGTGTGACCCCCTCATTGATCCCCTAAATTGTGTTTGCCCCACTAATAAAGCCTGAACGGTGGGAGCCAACAGACTGCCTGCCTCCCTCCATCCAGGGGCCCCTGCTTTCCCCAGTGTGGGCTGCTGGGCATGAAGGACCCTTTTGTCTTCATCTCAAATGTTTTGGCAGGGCTTCTGAAAACAGTAGTCAATGCAAAAACCACATGGTTCTAATTGTTTTCTCTGGGATCAGACTGATTTCCTCAGGGTGTCCACCTCATCCACGTGGTGCCTCCGATCAATGCTGGCTTTAGACTTCCCAGCTAGTAGCCTAAACCAGAATTTTATTTTAAAAGTACAAAAATATGCACAACAGATCTAAGGAAGAACATTTTCTCTACTCAAGTCTAGTTATCATCCAGGTGAAAGCATCAGGGTGTGATTTCCTCTCCAATTAAAAGGTACACTGAGCCAAATCAAGCCACCTGTCTGTATCAAGGATGCTGCTAAAACCTTCCAGAGAAGGTTGCAATGTGTTATGATGAAGGAACAAATGAATAAGCAACTGAATTCGGGAGAAAATAAAGGAATGGGACAGAGGAAGGTGTTCTTTCCAAGAATGTAAATCCCAATTGAGTGTTCACGTTGACCGTGCACCTGCTTGACCAAGGTTTCTCAACTATTGATGTCTCAGACTGTATAACTCTTCATTCTGGAGGTCTTTCCTTTCCTGAGCATTTTAAGGGGTTCAGCAGCATTTCTTCCAGTGCAATTAGATGCAAATAATAACACCCCACTGCTATTTGTGACAATCAAAAATGTCTCCTCATATCTCACCAAATGTCCATTCTGTGGGGAAGTAGGGGGCAAATTTGCCTCTGTGCAAAGCACTAAGCTAGATGAATGAAAAAAAATAAAAATTGTAGAAATATTCAATGAGAGTGTGCCTTAGAGTTGAGATTTTGTGAGAGTCCCAGTATTGTCCATGACTAACCCTTAGATTGGCCCTGGAACAAGTCCTCCCTAAGCACCCAGCCCTACCTTACAGAGGCTTGAGGATTATGTGAGAGCTTGCATGTAGCGTTTAGCACAGCATCAGGAGCACAGTGAGTTCACAATAGACATTCACTGCCGTCAACTTCACCCCCCTGGGATTTCTGCCATTCAGCCCAATGACAGAGCTCTTGTCTAAGCCTATGATATTCTGCTCATGCATCTGCTGGGTTCATCTGCTGTTGCTTATATTCACCATCAATTCTGCAGTTTCCTGCCTCCATATTTCAGCTCTAGGAACAGCAGGAATGGAAGATTCTGGCATTACCCATGACCCCTTGACTCCCTCCTGGGGTACACACATACCGGAGACTGAGAAAGAAAGATATTTCCCATGGAAGAAAAGACTGCTGATGCTTTAACAAGCACAGTTGACAGGTCTTTGACCAGTCAAGGCCATAGGTCAGATTCCCAGCACTCACACTTTCCTTCATACAGAAGGAAAATCCCCATGGCACTGATAGATACCTTTAAACTCTGGTTACAGCCAGGGATGGATGATGTGTCTCAGAAATCTGGTTTTTGCAAATTGTTCCCACACATCCCATGATGGGTAACTCATACCACTGGCCTCCCTCTCAGCATGATCCAAGACCCAGAGTGGCCTCTCTCTAGCCTTCAGGTTCTCCATCTGCTTTCCACTGGCTCCTCTCCATCCTCATCTTGTCTTCTGGGTGAGTTTTCCTGCTGCTCCCTGCATTGCAGCAGTTTTCTCACCATCTCCATACTTACTAGACATCCTTCAAACCACCAACCAGCACTATTTTTCTAAACTACAACTGCTTACAGTTCATCAATAGCCTCCCACTACAGTTAAACTAAAGTCCACCTCTGGATATGCAGTCACCTGAATGCCTTTGCTCATCTCCTTTCATCTCTCAAAAATGTCCCCTATCCACTGCCTGCAATTTAACCAAACTGAGTCACATGTAACGCCCTAAAAACAACCTACTATTTTGTGGAACTAACTCATCTTCTTAGCACTGTGTAGTGCTATGGACCAAACACATTGTTGATAACCAAACTATCTGAGGCCTGGAAATTATAAATGTGTAGAATAATATAGTTGAAAAGGAAAATGTGAAATCAAAATGAATAAATATCTCATTAAAAATACACAAGTAATACAAACTAGCCAATTATAACTCGACTCATAATTCTATATGAATGTAATAGTCTATTAGATAAATAATGTTTTGACAAACATGAAAATCGAAATCATAATGGGAGACTGTGTTTATGTTGATACAAAATAAGATGAGGTTTCAAGGTGAAGAGATTTTAAAATGTCTCTTTCATTTTCTCTTTCTGCAGCATATGCTTTCCAGTCACTCTGCCTGCGACAATGTTTCTAATTCTTCAAAATTCATTGAGATGCTCCTCCTGTAAGGAACTCGCCTGATATCTGTCCCCCACGACCAACCTTTCCTCTGTGGCGTGTGAATTCTGTCTCAACTCATCTCGCTCTGTCTCTCAGTCTCAGTCAGACTTTGATAAAGGAAAGGACAGAAAGAGTTTCCTAGTGCCTGGAATGTACTACACAATGAGTAAGTTTACCACTGATAACAATAACAATTTCAGCAATAGTGATACTTTGCTAATAAACTCAGAACTTTAAGAGAGAAATTATTTTGCTTAGGTTACTATGGGCACATTAGGTTACCTGCTGCTTTGAGTGTGAATCAAGAGATGGCATGACAGGTAACCATTAGCTAGACAGATAGGCAACTGACCATCAGAATGACAAGCTTTCCCTGTCCTGGCTATAACATTTATTTATGGAAATAAATGAGATAGACCTGTCTCAGATTTGGTTCCTTACGATCACTAGTACCTCTCGAATCTGGTGTGACCCTTCAGCCAACAAAGCAAAATCTTGAGATTCCTCAGTCTTGGAACAAAAAACTAGCTGTACTGAAGCCTCTGTGTTTCTGAATGACTTTTGTGACTGACTAAATGTGGAAGATGAAGTCCTTAGCACCCCAAGCATTTTGTGTCCAGCCAGGCATGCATTCCCAACTACAGTCCCTAAAGGGACCACAGAAATTTCACAAGATGCTGTTTTTTTCTCCCCTTTCAGGGATAAGGGAAAGGGTGGGAAGCAGAAACATGCTCTCAGCTCATGAAACAGATGCTTTGTTTCTTTATCATTGCTCAGAAAAAATCGGGTGAAACAAGCAGAAATAGCCCTAGAAATGGAAAAGAAATGGCCTTTGGCGTGAGTCAGGCATGGATTGGAATGCAAGCTCTGCCGCCCATTTACAAACTGAAAGATTTGGGGAAAGATCATTTTACTCCACAAAGCTTCAACTCCCTTCTTCATAAACTAGGGTAATATACACTTTGAGTTCTGTAGTTCGTATATTTAATGCCAAGCAAAAAGGTAACTTCATGGCTCACGTTCACTGGCGACTCCCATTATAGATCCTACGTATCAATGAGACCCATTCTCACTCTACCACCCCAATGTCCTTCCTGTCTTCCCCTGAAGTTACTTTTCCATCTTTGAAAGGAAAATCATAAAAATATGCCTTCCTGAGAAGTCGTGCTCTCATGGGCTCTACTTTGAATTGGCTGCATTACAAAATTTGGAAATAAATCTCATTTTGAGTCTTTGTCTAATTGCCTGAAGACATTTACTTATATAAGAATGACTTCCAGAAAAAGGAGTACATAAGAGAGAGCCCTGGACTGGTAGTTTGCACACAAGTTTTGTATATTAATGTATCACCTGTACACTACATGGTCTTGAGAAATAATAATAATGCAATTTTAGGGAGTGGTTTGACTTCCCTTGTTTGACTTCCACTGGTCTTCAGACTTGACTTCTCTCTGTAGGAACAACTGTATACATAATGTCTTCTATTACTAGAGATGTTGCATAGCGGAGTATTTAATAATACATGTAATACCTAGCACAGTGGCTCAAATTGTAACCTTTACCATTCAGGGGCCTGAGGTAGGAAGGTTGTGAGCTCTAGGCCATCCTGAGAAACCTAGAGAGAGTGTGTCTCAAAATTAAAATAAACAGAAAAGGACTGGGGATGTAGCTCACTGGTAGAGTGTCCCTTGAATAAAATCATAATATCAAAATAAAATTGTTTAGAAACTGGAAACTGTGGAATCTCATTTGAAGCTCACTACTTACTGACTGCGAGACCTTGGACAAATTACATTATGTCTCCATGCCTCAGTTTCTTTGACTGTAAATAAAGATAGCAATAATACCCCAAGAGGTTGTTGTGTGGAATGAATGATTTAATGTCCATAAATCACTTAGAATACTGCATATCGCATAGTAAATATTAAATACATATTATTACTATCAATGATATCTAACATTATTTGAAATTTCAGAGGCAAAAAACTTTCTTTTTTTTAATTTTAAAGAGTATAAAACCAAGGAAAACTAAAGAGAATAAAACCAATCAAAATAAACCAGTATAAAATGATACAGGACTTCAAAACCTTATGAAACCAACAATAGGTACCATAATGCCTTTTGTTGTCTTCAGGTAGCTGCAGATACCTTCAGACATAGTGAAAATCAAACAGAACAGAATAGAATATAAACAATAAAAACAAAACAACGAATGTAATAAAGGACTTCAAAACAAGCCAATAAAAAAATTACTTGGGTCAATTAGGGAAAAAGACAATGAGAATGTTTATTATTTGATATTTGGATTCAATTTTGCTTTTTGAATTTCATTTTTTTCTGCTTGAAAAAAATAGGTCTGGAAATCTTTTTAAAAAATGAATTTTTTTTTTTTTGTGGATGAAGTTTTAGTTTTTGCTGGTGCTTTAAAAATTTTCTCCTTAGACATAAGTTCATATATACGTGTGTATGCATAGGATGGCTAAAATGATTGTACTTTTAAATGTATTGGTTATTGAAAAGGAACAGTTGATACCCGCATGTTTACATTAATTTTGCATGTCTATATCTGTTAATCTAAGCAACCCTTTAGAAGGTAGCAATATGCAATACTGCAACCATTGTCAAATTCCTATCATCTTGTTTTGTGGACCTATGGTACTACACTTTTGGATTTGTAAAAAAATAAAAAAATTAAAATTAAAAAGAAAAAAAAAAGTAAATCCAAAATGGCTACCATAATATGTCTTGCTGTCTTCAAATAGCTGCTCATGCCATCAGATTTAACAATGAAACAAAACAAAAGAGAATAAAACCCAACCCAACAAAATAATGAAAATGATACGATTTCGTGACCAGGATCGCTTCCTGGTGAGGCCTGGCTCCATGCTCCACAGTCCCCAAATGGCTCTGACTCACAGAGAGAGGCTTGGGTGTGGCTGTCCCCACTCCTGCAGCAGCCTACACATGGCGCTGGTTTCCAGGCAGGGATCACCTCCAGGTGAGGCTTGGCTCCCTCGCTGCACAGTGCTCGAGTGGTGCTGACTCACAGAGAGAAGAATATATTGTATCATTTTATTTGCACAAAAGCCTTAAGGACTAATACAAATATCAGTCATGGCAAATAAACCATGGGCTGAAAAGGCAAACCCTTGCTAACACTAAGCCTACATTTTTAATACAAGCCCTTCTACACTCTCATAGTTTCTTCTCTCTTTGTTATAATTTTGGTTTTTTGTTTTGTTTTTGTTTTTTTGTTTTTTTGTTTTTTGGGTTTTTTTGGTACCAGGGATCGAACTCATGATCTCACACTTGCCAGGCAAGTGCTTACAAGCTAAATCTCCAGCCCCATTGTCTTTAAGATGTACTAAAATGGTGGTTGATTGGAATTTCCCTATTTTCTCTATTAACGTGGCTCAGAAAAAGACATAAATACTTTTTTCCACCAAAGAAATAAAGTCTACTCAATCAAAATCTTTATGTATATATACAAGGAAAAAACTTCAGCAGCAAGAGTTAACTGAGGTCATTCAACAGGGCCAGAAGAGTTAGGCCCACCTAGATTTCTACCTGTGAGCTGCCTTGGAGATTCAGTAACAGGACTGGCCTAGGGTTTGGATTCCTTCTGGGATCATAAGAATATCAACAAAATTAATGAGCTGCAGAAGGGTCTTCAATACCAAAATATCTTATCTTTCTTTCATGCTTTAAAATTATAAATGTTTAAAACTATATTATTTGAATGAACCTTACTTGAATGGGATGGGAAACCAAAACAATGGACATCTTTATAGGTGTGGATTATGTGGCATAACGCCCAGGAAAGACCACATCCCTGGTGGCCCTCAGAACACACTGCAGCCAAGCAAAGTGTTTATCTTGAGCAATCTGCTCTGCAACTGACTATACTCCCAGGACGTGCTGGGTTCCATTCCTAGCTTACAAAAGACATTAGACAGATAATTTTGTTAAAGAACAGGAAAGAATCTCTTCTAAAACTCTTGAGCAAGATTTGTCTCCTCTGGAAGTGAACAATGAAACTGAACACTGCAATTCTGTGACCCACAGTGAGAACTCTTCACAGACCTACAAACAGAAAATCAAAGTGTGAGGAAATTTCACGAGGCATCAGTGGGTAAGGGGAGCAATTTAAAATCCATCTTGGGATACATCCAGGGATACCATGGATTAACCATTTGACCATGGGCAAATTTCTCAACTTCTTTGGAACTCAGTGTCTGTATCCATGAATTTGTGAAAGCCATCCTCTTCCAAGTTGGGATAGGGCTAAATGAAGGCATAAACAGCACAGTGCTTGCTAACTGGTTCCTAAAAATCATATTATTTTGCTTAGGAACCTGATTTCCAATTGTCAATCTGATCTTTAGTCATAGCCCACATATTCCTCATTTGAAGAAATAATGATTCTTTTATCAAACTTGTAACTGCTTTGGCCATTCAAATTCAAAGACTCTCATCCTTTGCTATTTAATAGCATTGGTTTGCTGAGTTTCCTCTTCTCAACCACCTATAGTTCAGTTATCTGAGTGGAAAGACCAAGCTAGAGCCATAAAAATATGATTACATCGCTGCTGCAACTTCCCAGCCTCAGATGGTTATAACCTGATGCAGGGCATTCCAATTTTAACTATCTACTGCTGTTTTTATTTCATAAAGCTACTAAAAACATCCTGCACTGCTTTTATATACATCACTACTTTTATAGCTTTTGTGTCATAATAAAAGACAGTTCTTTGGAAGCTATGGGTTTTGTGTTGTGTGGTTTTTTTCAGCAGAAAAATAGTCAACTTGGAATAAGACATTTCTGTCTAGTCTCACTGCCTTCTAATTCTGTCCCACCCA
Organism: Dasyprocta punctata; assembly: GCA_004363535.1. Taxonomy (NCBI): domain Eukaryota; kingdom Metazoa; phylum Chordata; class Mammalia; order Rodentia; family Dasyproctidae; genus Dasyprocta; species Dasyprocta punctata. The sequence continues at coordinate 4,190 of RJWM01044020.1, read as the reverse complement.
ATCAGCCCATGTTCTTGCGGGCTGCCAGACTATTCTTCTCTGAAAGTTATTTATAAGGCATTGCCCCACTCAACCTTCAAAGGTTCCCAATTACCTTGATGGGAAGGCCCTACATCCTTCGCCGAGAATTTAAACATATCTAGTAGCTGGCCTCATAACTCACTTACATAAAACAAAACACCAGTTTGCTCTTCAACTTCTTGAGTATCCGTGATTTTATACCCAACATGTTTTCTTTATCATTTCTGACAAGCCCCTCTACCTGGATTCTTTGCATCATTTTAATTCCTACTTTTCAATAAAAGCCCATATTTCTACCCAACTTCAAGCAAGTTTGCTCTGAAATTTTTTCCTCTCCTAACTATTAGCAGAATACTAATGCCTTTTTTCCTTTCAAAACAACCATATTCTGCCTAGTCATGTGTCTCTCTGGCTATAGTCTTTATTTATCACTTGAATGATTCTTCATATCTAAATTCCTTTTAGATTAGGAAATAAATCTTACACGTTTTTACTCTACACTGTGCCTGTGGTGTGTACTGTGAATGATTCATTATAAAAGAAAATGATTCTGGGGGAAAATAATCAGACCCTGCATTGTCCAGTGAATAAGTGGTTTGGCCACTGTCACACGGATGTTTGATGCCCACTACAGTATGTTTTCTGGGAACAAAGGAGGGAAAGAAAAAGAGAGAGATGAATGGATGGATGAATGGATGGATGGATGGGTGGATTGATGCACAGATGGATAGTTGGATTGGTGGATGGATGGGTGGATGAATACATGCATGCATCATAATAAATATGTGAAACTCAATTCAAGAAGCAGAGAATACCTCCCAATGGAAAAAGAATAAATAAAACACCTTCATAAATAGAGAAGTGGCAACTATGTATCTAGTTGATAAAAACAAAAGATCCTCTCTAGTCCAAACAGACTGAGCAAAATGATAACTCATCACACCTTGGCAAAGCAACTCAGAAGGTCCTAGGAATAAGATGGTAGTTCTCTGGAAAACATTAGAAATACTGTGCCTAAAATTCGACTTTTAACAAGGAAACTTACTCTTCTACTATGTCTTCCTCCTCAGTCAATCCTTTCCCTCCTTTATTCTCCATTCAAACCCCAAACATCTTCATTAACATAAGCAACTTCAAAGAGATATTTTAGTGATTTAAACTATTGTGTGTTTATTAAACACTACAGTACACACACCCATGTAGCAAATTATGAATCTGGACATGTATCACGTGAACAGATCACCTGGCAGGTGCCAGTGCAGACACTAATAATAAATATCCAGTGACAAAACAGATAACCAACCTAGGAAGCTCCAATAATTTTCATACAGTTCTGATTCCTGTTAAGTCCTTGCCTAATCATTTTAAAAAGTTTGTCTAGTCCATTTCAGCAAGCAGTAGCTGATATTAGATGATATGGCTAACACAACACCACACTGTGGGTTTATGGCAAAGACCTTTGTTTTCCCAGCACTTCTAGTCAAGGTGCAATATTACTACATGTAATGTATACACCTCAATTAATCTTGATCAAACTGAATGTTTTCATTAGCACCTCTACAGGGATTTGGAAAACAATCCCTTCCTTCCCACCACGAGCATTTCTCCTAGTTACCATCATAGAACCCTCTAATCTTTGCTAAATTGCCAGCATCTAAATTTCCCCATCTCCCTGTCATCCTCTACCTCTAACTGACTCTGCCTCTTCAAAGAATCTGAGTTATAAACAAAGAAGCCATAAAAACTGAACCCTTGATATTGATAGCAGCTCTGCAGTCCAATGATCTTCTTATAGATTACATATTAAGGTAGGTAAATTAGGACCAAACCAAGATCAGTAAGTCTCAGCACTAGAATATCAATAAAGTCATTAGCAACCTGAAAACTCCAAAATTCCACTCCTATGTTGGATGACTTTTCAACTCCAAGATAGCCCATGCAGAGCGGGGCATCATGAGGTGCACTTGACCTGAATATCTAAGGCCCCGTGCTCATCCCAGCATGAATTTCACATGTGCTCACCTGTCTATGCCTATTCTAAAAGTTACCTGGTTGCCCCATGTAAAAGCAACTTCATGTTGCTTAAAAACACAAAGTCACAAAGTGAGTTTTAAACAGAACAAGTGTATTTTGCCTCATAGTCCTGGAGGTGTGAGGTTGACGGGCCACATTTGGTGATGGCCTTCACACTGGCAGAATCCTGGAGAAGCACAGGGTATCACATGCTAGAATCCCTCTCTCTCTCTCTCTCTCTCTCTCTCTCTCCCTCTGCCTCCCTCACTCTTCCTCCCACCTTATGAAGCCACCAACATTCCACCCTGATGATGTTATCTAATCCTAATTATCACTCAAAGTCCCCACATCTAAACATCATAGTCAGTTAAGTTTCTGTCCTTTATTCCTCACAATGGGGATTAGACTCCAGCATTAGTCTTGGTGGGGAAAAATCATGTTCAAATCACAGAACCTCACAAGTTCCCTGATACATCAGAATCTTCTGGAGAGGATCTCATTGGACTACAAATGCAAGTCTCTTCCTAAGACATGCACCTCAACCATCAGTGTTTGTGTAATAGGTGACTTTAAACTTTAATGGGAAAATCTAGTGCTTAAACTCAGACTTGGTCTTCTTGCATTCTGCATATGGAATACATAAATGGTGCTTTACAGGACATTAAAACAGGACAAAGGCTGGGAAAGGGTCTGTGTGTTCTTACCTGTTAACAGTATCAGGAGCCAGAATGATTCATGCCTCCGACTGATTTCACTCTGTATCTGGTTCTGATCTCAGTTACACAGCACCAAGATGAATAAGGTGCATTCTAGAAGATGAAATCTGAAAAATCCATGAGGGCAGTTACCCATCCCATCCCCAACATTAAAAAAAAGAAAAGAAAAAGGATGTGGCATACAATATTAACACCAGAGAGAAATCATCTGGAAGAGACTGAGATTCTTGGGGCTGACTTTGTCTAGGGATTTCTCGTGTGGCTGCCACTTTTGCACTGTCCTCTGAAAGTCCTGTTATGGATACTGACTGTTTTCCTTTTTGTGACACTGGAAAAATTAAGATGAATCACTGAGCTGAAATTTTATTAAAGATTCGCAATCAACAAAAAAGTAAGGAAGAAAGTCAAAGTATCATAGTTTAGAACCTGAGCTCTGCTGCCAGGCAGAACCTGGGTGTGAATTTTGGTTTGGTCAACTCCTATTTATGTTACCTTAGGCTACTCATTCAGCCTTTCTCTGTCCAAAATTCTTCATATGAGAAGTAGAAATTATAGCCCTGATCACATCAGGCTGCTATAAGTATTTGATGAAAACAACTGAATGCAGTACGTGACAGATGAATTAACCATTATCAAATATAGGAAATGGTAAAATTGTTTTTAAAAGGGATTGGCTCTCTAGACTTCTTCAGGATACAGCACCTCTCTCTTTCTATAGTTGTAGGACTGTTTTGGTCAGAGGAGCCTTCCACATACCAGATTCTTAAGAACACATCTCAAAATCAAGACCTAAAAAAGAATGACACTCTTGCCCTTCTCATCTCTTCAAATGCAAACTTTATTTGCTTCACATTTTTCCTCTACAGTATTAAACATATGGTATTTCATCTGTCTCCATAAAATTTTAAAGCAGATACAGATGTTCTTTCCTACTAAATGTTGGATTTAGAGCCAGAGGACCTGGTTGTGAATTCTGCCTCCCTCACTTATTAACAGTAGGATTTGAATCAGCCGACTTCCTCTCTAAGCCTACGTGTCGCAGGTCCCCTCTACATGCATCAGAATAGTTATGACGTGGTGATTGTACTGGTGAAGGTAATCACGATAATGGCAACAATGGCAAAGCAACAACATCTACGGCACAATCAAGTTGGGAGGATCATGTGAGAATGGGTAATATCCTATCATAATACCCTGCTAAGATATTATATGCTACTTGCTGGAATACTTAAACTACAAACTCCCTATTCACCTTAGTATTTGTGATTGGGGGGATCCCACCTTCAAGCAGTGGTCAAATGGATCAAGTTCACTCACAGATGATGCCCATGAATGCTGAAAAGACCACTTTTATAATATCTGGTCTCTTATAACCTCTGGTTCAACACTGGTCTGATTGATGGATAAAACACCCACAGATCCACTAGGCTTAAGAAAATT
>RJWM01044019.1:0-13490 GCA_004363535.1 Dasyprocta punctata | reverse complement strand
TTTGTTTATTTCATTCTTTTACTCTTTCCGTGGGCTACAGTTCTCGTTTTAGATTCTTCTTGGGTCCAGAGGACCCATCTCCCTCTTTTTTCCTTCTCTCTGTTATTATATTAGTTTATATTCTGGCATTTTGATGGTATATTCAGGGAGCCTCCCGGTCACGGTGTCTTCTGGGCGGCCATCTTGGAGGAAGTCTCGGCTTTTTTTTTTTTTTTGCAGTACTGGGGATTGAACTCACAACCTTGTGCCTGTAAGACAGGCGCTTAAGTCATTGAGCCAAACTCCCCGCCCTGGTTTTTTGAAGCAGGGTTACACTGTGTAACTCAGGCCAGCCTTGCACTCACGTTGTAGCCCAAGCCAGCCTCGAACTCACAATGCTCTTCTTACCTCAGCCTCTCGAGTGCTGGGATTAAAGGCATGCGCCACCACGCCCGGCTGAGCAAGGCTTTGAAAGGAGCCCATGGCATTGAAGGAGTTGTGAGAGAAAACTTCATTAGTCTCACATGAGATCCAGTCATATTCATGTGCTCATTAAATGGTGCAGGGTCTTGCTGGGTCATCAGCCAGGACCTCAGCCAGCCCACTTTGCGAGAGCACATGGAAAGTCTGTTCTCTTTTTTTCTTTTCTTTTCGCCTGCTCAAAAGCATCCAGTTTTGCCTGTCTTGGAATTATCAGAAGCTTCCAAATAGCATTACAAAGGGACCCTTGGTGGCACATAATAGTTGATGATTTGGAATAATAGCTAATGTTTTCCAGCACTCAGCATGTGCTGGACTCGAGGAGAAATGCATTCTGGGTTGAGTCCTAAGTAATCTTTATGTTGCCTCCATGAGTTGTCTGCTCTCTGTTTCTCTCTTTCTGTAAAGCAACTTGCTCCTTCTCCAGCCTACTAGATAGAAGAAGCGTGTGGTTAGATTAGGATGCGAGTCACTAACAACTCTACCACCTTTAACAAAGAGGCACTTTGGGTCCTATTCTCCTTCATCCAACTTTCCTTTCTCCTCTGTTCTCTAACTAAATAATTGTACATCCATTAACCAGTGTCCCATTCACCTACACTTCAAGTGCCTCACGGCACAATGGGACGGTGATGCTCCATCCGAGTGAAAGCTGCTAACTGAATCCTATGTCCCTGAGTGTCCTCCTCAGCTTAAGCGCTATAATTCCTCAGCCACTGCTCAAGTTTCTAAACATCTGTCTCAACCATTGCCTGAATTCAGATCTTAAATAAATAACTAATGTCCAAATGTTGTCTCGGAGTTTAGGATGGGGCCAGTCTTCAAACAGAAGTCTCTAGTGGAGCGAGCCAGCGTTGAAACTTTGAAAACTGAAGATCAGTCTGAAAAAGTTCAAAGAGAGGAAGAAAAAGGTATATTCTTCGTTAAATGCACCCATGTTGACCCATGGCTCAGAACAGCTCTTTTCATTTCATTTTATGTTAGACTGCCTTTTAAGAAAACAATCTTGGAAGTGTTTATTTTATAACTTTAACAGCATCCAAGAAAATGTGAACAGCCAAACCCTGGAAAAGCACAGTTGTGAATAGAACTCATTTTCAGTAAGCAGAAGGGCCTTTCCTGTCCCAGAGTCATGCAACTAAAGTGACAGCCCCTCCCCCTGCAAGGGAGGAAGAGGACGCGGTCAGCTGGGTCAGGCTCTGGACCAAACAATTTCTTCTCTGGTGCTCCTTCTTAGAAGGCTCATCCCAATGGCAGAATGGAAGACAAAGTTGTATTCCTTATCTTTTTGATTAGAAAGTAGTCTAGACTATGGTTTGGAGATTCTGGAAACAGGATGTTATCTGAATCAAGTCAAAATGGTTTGTGCTTTGCACATTGGAATTATATATGAGCACAGCAGCTTTGCCCTTTCTGTGAGTTTCTGGTTTGTAAGCAACTTGAACTAAACAGACATTTCTTAGACCTTTGCACCTACTGTTTGTGTTTGTCCAAGATAGCTGCAGACAGTGGCCCCTGTGTGTGTGAGTGTGTGTGCATGTGTGTGTACATGTGTGTGTGCGTGTGTGTGCGTGCATGTGTGCGTGTGTGCGTGTGTGAGCGTGTGTGTGTGTGTGCTCACGGGTGTGTGTGCTGCTGACCTCTGACAAAGTGCAGAACAGTGATGAAAGCCAATGAAGTAAAAATTCTATCAGTGCATAGGGCACATGTGCTTCTCGTGATTTTTAACTTATTGTCATACTTTGCCAAAATATTATATTGAGGAGTAAATCCCATTGCTGTTAATCTGTAGCACTTTTTTTTTACAATTTTGAGGAAGTCTAGATGTGAATATTTTAAAATTATTTAAAATATTCACCAAGCTGGGCATGGTGGCGCACACCTTTAATCCCAGCACTCGGGAGGCTGAGGTAGGCGGAGTGTTGTGGGTTCGAGGCTGGCTTGGGCTACAGCGTGAGCACAAGGCTGGCCTGAGCTACATAGTGCGACCCTGCCTCAGAAAAACCCGGACCAGGAGTTTGGCTCAGTGCCTTAAGCGCCTGCCCTGGCAGGCGTGAGGTTGTGAGTTCAATCCCCGGTGCCGCAAAAAAAATAAAATAAAATAAAAAATAAAATAAAATAAAATATTCACCAATAGTTTAAAACATTCACCATTACTTAGATAAAGATCCTTTGCTCAGGACTTGGGTCTAATTTATTAAGCAGTGATAAACCAATACTGAAAGGACTACAGTGACTGAGTTGTTGTTGTTATTATTTGGTGGTGGGGTTTGAACCCAGGGCTTCTGAATACAGGATACACACTGTTTCACTGAGCTACCCCCCAGCTTGGTACAAGATGACTAAATTCTGAATAAACAGTTCTAGTCTAAGTTTCACAACCAATGACTCAACTGACTTTGAGTAAAGTTTTCAGTATTGCTCAATCCGTTTTCCCACTGGCAAATTGGAAATAACTTGCAAATTAGAAATAATGACAGCTCCTTGCTGCTGCCATAGGCTGAAGTAATGATTAAATGAACCAAAGCATTTTACAATTTAAGTACCATGAAAATGCAAAAAAAAACCCTTATTACGTCAAATGATAGCCAGCATATTTAAGCTCTGATGCGTAAAGAATGCAATTAGATGTCAAGAAATGGTGGCAGATTTTATTCTTAAAGCAAGGATGAAATGTTTCTTTAATTTTTTTGACCAGACCATGCATAGATATATGGTTATATCTGCTGTGTAGGTAAAAAGAGGCACTACCCGGCGATACATGATTTAGATGAAATACTGGATTCTGTCAACTGTTACAGCAACACCTATAACTACAGGTGGCTGATGGAAGGCGTCTAATGCAGCACGGAGATGTTTGCCAATTGGCTGTGCATTGAACTATAAGGAACGCCCTGAAGTCACATAGGTGTGGGTCCTTGTCCTGAGATGACACACTGATGGGCACTGGGCGCTGCAGAGTTGAGAATGGCTGTGTGTCTTTGTAGCTCCTACTCAAGGTCATTGCTGTGGAATGTGGTGAGGCTGCTGTTTCTCTCCGTTTTTGGATCTTGCCTGTGATGTGACCATATGACATACACTGAGGCTGCACGCCTGTATTCTCTTCAGTTTTGCAGCTTCTCTTTCTGCCTCCTGAGTTTTGGCTTTGGCCCTAGCCCCAGAACCTTCCTGATTTTCCTTCTGAACCACCTTCTCCGGGACAGAGGTCACCAGAGGGCCTTTCTACCAGAAATGCCTCCTTTCTAAGTGACCTTTCTGATAACCAGGCTCAACACCAACTTTCCACTCTGGGTAGAAGAGAAATAGACAGAAGTGTGGATGCCACCACCCCAACCCACCCCTCTTGGATTTCATGAGCGGAGCAAGGGAGGACGAAAGCTACATCTTAGCAAGATGAAGATGGTTGTCAGGTATGGGATGACTTTGAGAGAGGAAAAAGTGAGGGCGACAACCCCAGCTAGGATTGGATTGCTGGGATCTAGCATAGGCCGCATACCTGGTGGCCTGCAGGCTGTGATATTTTCCATTGCTCTGTTGCGCGGTGCTTGAGCACGAACTGTGTGTGTGACAAGAGACCGCTGTGTCATGTGGGGCAGTGCAGCGCTCATTTCTGTTTCTGTCAGCGGCACCAAACCTGAGTGCACCAGAGATGACGTGCTGTAAGACATGGCGAGGAGAACAGCGAAGACCGATGATTGTGTTTCAGCCTACGCACCTGCATGCTGTGATTGTTAACAAACAGGTCGTTTTCTTACTTAATTATTAAACCTGGGCTCTTTGTGCTTTTAAGATTAAATAAAAATATTTTACAAGGACTTTTTATTATGTATATGTGTTGTTATATATGAGATGTGATAAAAATACAGCAATATAGTGAATGTTTAAATTTTAAAAAGTTGTTACAGTAAAAGATTTACTGCCATTAATTCTCCTTCAAATACTCCTCCCTCTGTACGCATGAATCCCACCATTCTTGCCACTTTCTGAAGTGGTTCCGGGAGTCCTCTTTCATGAGGGTCTTTTTTGTGCGGGGTGGGAGGGAACTAGGAATCAAACTCAAGACCTCGTGCTTGCCAGGCAGGTGCTGTGCCACTGAGCTATGTCCCTGGTCCCCATAAGGGTGTGTTGTTGTGGCCACCTTGATGTTCTAAACTGATTCAGAATGTTTACCTTTTGTGGTCACTTTGACTTTGGGGGAGAGCCAGAAATCACAGGCTTCCAGATCTGGGGAACGAGGTGGAGGAGGCTGTGCCGTAACACTTTTATTCATCTGTTTTTCCTTTGAATGTAACTTGGCAGTGGCATTAATCGTATTTTTTAAAAAAATCATAGCTCCTAAAGATATTCACAAAAGAGACTTCCAGAACTGCTTCATAAAGGGTCAAGACGGAAGTCTAGCAGGAGGGTGGGAGAATGGCGTAACTTCCAGATTGACTGAAATAGGGTGATGATTGGAATAAGAATTGTAGAAGATGAAAGTGGCTAGGGGAGAACAATGAATTTGGTTTCAAACACCCAATGAATGCAGTGAGAATAATGGCACTTTAAAAATAGTGAATATAATTTACACTGATGCACAGTTCGGCAGCAAAACCCTGAACTGGGGGGACACGTGGGGTCTTCATCCTGAGCCTCACCAGTTCCGTGTCCCTGGCCTCTTGGTCATGGTGCTCGGCTTCCATCACTTCCACTGAGGACCGTGGCGCCTACTGTGTCACTCACACGCATGGTGAGCGGCGTGTAACCTGCACATCTAATTTCCGGTTTTCGTGGAGTCAGGGCCCTTGGACAGATTCCACTGGAGGAGGCTAGGACATCTCTGACTGTGGCCTAGGGAAAGACGCTCTGTGAACCCCACCTCGTCCCAACTCGGGGTGGTGCTTGCTGCTCTTGGACGCAAAACCAAGTCCTTGCAGTCAGACGGGCCTCGGGCTGTTGATAAACGACACCCACGGATGAGCCCTGGCACGGGGATTTGTCTGCCAGGCAGGGCTTCTGGAGTGAGCGGCATGCTGCCCTTGACGGAGAACTCTGTTTATCACTTTGGAGATGCAATAAAAATAACAAATGTCCAGAGTAAACCTAATTCACTATGCTACTTAGTATTTGAAATACATAAATATGTCAAGCAAAAGACCTCTAATAGACCCTTTTATCCTGGTAATAGTGTACATATAATTTTCCTCTCATTAGTACAAAAACTACCTAGGGAGCTCTCGGCCCATCCTTCATCCATTTAATCTGCATTAGCTTACTTTTACCTTGTGTTTAATCTGCTTTCCCTCAAGGTATTTTGAATAAATCAATAGGAATACATGATTGTTTAATGATTTTTAGAAGAGCTCCCTTCGACCACAGCTGCATGATTTAGAATGACTAATTCTGCTTTGTACAATTGATCCTTCCCTGTGCGGACCATCCATTTCTGCCAGGCCATTGTGAAAGCACCCACGGCAGACTGCTGCCTATTCCCGGGGCTCCTGGCTTGGGGGGGGCGGCTGCTGGGCTGGCTGGCGGGCCCCTCCCGTGTCCCCATCTGATGAAGTCTCACAAAAAGGCCATGCGCAGTCGCTGCTCAGCTGCTGCTTCTAGACAATTTTCTAGCAGCTCAAACGTGTTGGATTTTAAAATCTCTACCCGTTTTTCTTTTGGCTGTGCGTGCCTGAGGATGAGGCTCTCCTGAGGACGCTCAGAATTTCCTGAGCAGGCTGGAGAGACAGAGTGGGGGATGGGGTGGGGATGGGGGGGTGGGGGGTGGTCCAAACAGCAACCATTTATTTAGCTAGAGGTTTAGGTAGCTTTCCAGTTAGAGAGAGAGAGAGAGAGAGAGAGAGAGAGAGAGAGAGAGAGAGAGAGGGAGGGAGACCTTGGGATTCCTATTCTATGCGATCACTTTTGAGAATCTGCATGGGAACTGAGAGATGGCAGTCTCAGCATGGGTCCATTGCTTGAATGCGCTCAGTAAGTCTCTGTGGTTGTGGATGAGCTTAGAGAAGCAAAGAAAGTGGATCAGTGGGGCAGGCAACCACAGGAACCAAGGGAGAGAGCCCAGGGCACCTGCTCCCTCCAGGTGGCCCAGCCCTGTCCTGCGGGGTCTGCCCTGCCATGTGCTTTCTCCGAGACCAGGGTGACTCCATCTCCCTGATGCTGTTTCTTTCTAAACATCCTCCTCCTCCTCCTCTTCTTCTTCCTCTTCTTCATTTTCTCCTTCTTCTTCTTCTTCTTCTTCCTCTTCTTTTTTTCATCTTCTTCTCCTCCTCCTTCTTCTCCTCCTTCGCCTCCTCTTCCTCCTTTTCCTCCTCTTCCTTCTTGTTTTTGCATAAGCAAGTTTGGTGTTTCCATTAGTTTAACCCAATAAACTTTGATTACAATACAATAACGTTCACAGAACTCTGCTATGTGCGACGACATTAAAGAGATCACAGCAGCTTAGATTCCTATTTTTAGTAGGTTCATGGGCTGTTCTTAGGGACTTCCAAGTTCACAGACAAATAGGTAAACAAGCTCTACTCAAATTCCCTGCAGTGATGCCTAGTATTACAGTAAAAATAGAAATAAGAGTTGATTTTCTCTATATACACAAAATATTATTTAATATATATTGCTACATTAGGTAACTCTATATTTTGGCATGGATTTGGGCGTTGAATGCTGATCTATTTCATCTCTTCAGTCTGTTGTTATACTTCCCAGATCCTATTTTCTCATTTTTTTTTCTGTCTAAAATGAGGATAACAATTTCTTCTCAGGGTTGTTGTAAGAACTAAGTGTAGAACATAAGTCTTTTGCTTAGTTGATTGCTGATCTCCACTTAGGCACAGCAAACATTTGTTGAGTGCCTTTGATGTATCCCGATGATTACAGCTGAAACTCAGGTAGTTCTCACCGGTACCTGCCTGGCACCAACTACTCTGTGGCCTGTTGTGTCTTAGCTTATCTGACTCTCACAGCGACCCAGAGGCCTGTAGCAAGACTGGGGCTGCATCACTCTTGGCCTTCTGCAGTCCACCCCAACTACCCCAGCCCCTGCACCTGCTGCTCTGTTTGTGCCCAAGCCTGCAGGTGGGAGCAGGGACAGCAGCACTCACACCCGAGCCAGGCGGCCTGCTCCAGACCCACTGGTCTGACCATCTCCCTCGTTGCCTTTTGAAGACTAAGCCAGACACGAGCGGGGCAAACCCAAGCCAGAAATGTCTGCCTTCTTTCTTGGCTGTGAGGGTTTTGGAGAAGGGAATCATGCAAAATAGCATTTTAGAGCTTGGATCTGAAAGTCTTTTTCTTTCTTTTTTCTTTTGTTCTTTTTTTTTGTAGTAGGAGAAAAGTAATGTTCAGAGAGATGGAAAGACTACCCTAAGTTCCCAGTACTCAGTACAGATTAGAAATGAACTTAGAGATAAACTCATTCTGTAGATTTGGGGGCATTTTTATTTCATTTATTTATTTATTTATTTGGTACCGGGGATCGAACTCACAACCTTGCGCTTGCCAGGCAGGCGCTTATGCCATTGAGCTAAATTCCCAGCCCTGGGGGCACTTTTAAAATGTCAAAATGGATGTTATTTTGCGTCACTTAGATGACATTGTAGTGAAAACACTGGTGAGGCTTATGTGAAATGGCAAGAGTGGGGGCATTGGGGTCCCCTGTGCTCAGGGCTGCAGCTGTGCGGCCGCAGCAGGAGGCGGGAGGACCAGATTCTCTCCCGTGGCCTCACTCCCGTCCAGACCTTGGCTGTGCCAGTGTAGGATGTAGATACACTTTCTAAAACTATGAGGATGAGTCTCACTTTCATTTAAAATTACTTTAAAAATCTGCTGGGAAACCAAGTGACAAGAGTGAGTATCCACGGGAGAAAACAGCAAAGAAATCCAGCTGGTGTTTTCCAAGTCGCTCCGTGTGCACAGCAGACATAATCTGTGACAGTAAGGAGTCTGCTGGGAGGGACGGGGCACCAGCACCCCCGTCAGTCAGCTTTGGTTTCTTGTTAGGGTGTGCGCACCCTGGGGGCCGGCGAGGCTCCGCCTCCTTGCTCCTGGTCTGCTGACCATCTCCTGCCTCAGTGAGTGTCTTCCCAACCCTCTTACTTCATCCTCTCAGTACTTAGGCATCCTTTCTGAGGTAGGTGTTCATAGGATGTCCTCTGAGAAATGAGGGAGTGGCGGCACGGAGCAGTCTGCAGATTCTAAGTGACAGGGCAAGGCTCCCAACCCAGGCGACCCAACCGAACAGTTGCCTGTGTATCCCCTCAGCTAGTGCACACTCACTGACTGGAGGTGACTTCCACAGCCGGGAGAAGGACGACACATTCTTTACACAGCACTCCATTCCATCAGCCACATTTTCCAGATGAAGGCAGGAGCTTCAGCAGATGAGTGCCCCTCCACCCCAGCCACGCAGCTGGTGAGAGCTGGGCAGGGTGGTAAACCCAGACGGCCTCACTCCAGAGGCCGCATTCGTAAACCAGCTTATGGCAGTGCTCCTCTCGGGGCCTACCTCTGTGCACAGAGTTTGAGGGGGCTTGCATACTTTGCTAATTAAATAGAGATACACAATGCTTTACTTAAGTTGAGTGGAAGGAGGCTTTAGAGGTGCTACAATAGGAGGGTGTCATCACTCTGATGTTCCCCTAAGCGTGGGTAATGCCATAAGAAAGAACAACCCAGGGAAGGGGGGCTTTGGGAATGTTTGTTCAGCTGGAGGGAGAGAGAATGGAAAGTCTTAGTGGCACTTCAGGTTAGGAAAGGGGTGAACCCACAAAGGGGTGGCCCTGGTGAGTCTTGGTGCTTGTTAATCTGGAGGGTACTTCTCCTCTAGCCGTGTTTCAGAGAGGGTTTGGCTAATTCTAGAAGCAACTTGGGAAAGCCTTGCACATTTTGTAGCCCAGAAGTGGTGTGTGTGAATGAAAATTTCTTAGTGCTTCTTGAGCCTCAGACCCCAGTGCAGGACATATTGGGCCCAGATCAATTGGGACTGAAGGTCTGAGATAGAGCAAAGTTTGGGATTCTTCTTCGGAAGACTCAGGTGCCTCCTGCCCCGCCTCGCCCCGCAGGCCAGCGCTTGGAATTAGGGAGATGCTTTTCTGCTCTCTGCCTCTCCCGCTGGGAGCAGCTTCAGCTAAAGGTCGGGTGGACAGCTTTGCTCGCTGTCAAGTGCCGTCATGCACCGGCGTATTTGTAGTGACCTTGCTAGGAGGAGACCCACCCTTGGGCCCAGGAGTCAGTTTTTTTTAAAGGAATAATTTGGAGCCAGGGTGCAATTATCCTATTAGAATGAATGAAATGCGTATTTTTACAAAATGGAGCTCACTGCACTCACCACATCCAGAAATAGAGGCCAAATGACTCAAGGCAGACAAATATTATTTTGTAATTTTTTTGAAGTACAGGGCCCATGCCATTAAAGCTGGCTGCCTATTTCGTAGTCAGAAATTCTGCCAGCTGCATTCTAAGGCTGGTGCCCTGAGTGAGTGAGGCCGAGCAGGCACTCGGAGTCCACACAGACTGGCACTTAACGCGCGGGAGGGGGCGTGGTTTTTAGCAGCCATTTAATTGTCATAATACACAGGTTATTTATCAATGTGACAGAGTATTGGGACGCTCCATAAGAAATAAAGGTTAGAAACAACCATTTGTATATTTGCAGCCTCTAAAATTGTATGATTAACTCACATTGTAAAATTCTTCTACCCTGTGTAAGAATGTACGGACTCAGCAGAGCCCACCGTGAATCACCCCTTTTGTGTCTGATGGGTGGAGACAGCGTGGTTTCCTTTTCCTCCCTTCTACTCTGGGTTTGAGGTTCAATGACAAAAAGAGTTTAATCTTGTATTTTTGACTTTGCACTTGCAAATAAAGAACATTTCCCTGGACGTGAAGTGCGTACGCGTCCTGAGGATGTGGCATCCTTAATAGGCTGTGTGAGATGTTCTCATGCATGGGAGCGTGCACGGGTGGCATATACGTATACACATTTCTACAGGAGATTGTTAATGGACTGTTGCAAACCCTTACATCAACTGTTTTTTAAACAAGCTTCTTTGGGGCATGGCTTAAGATGTTTGCATTTTGGTCGCTGATCAAAGTCCTGGGGGTTTTGTGTAAATCAGTGGAGCTGGCACGCCCGCTGGAGGCCCTGCAGCCAGGGAGGTTTTATTTGAAGGCTGGCACAGTTGCGGGGCTGGCCAGCCAGACGCTGAAGAATGCACTTCTGTTTCTGCCTCCCTACTGTACCTTCTTTTATCCCCTGCCTGTCCTCTAAGGACATGTGGAATTCCTCCCAGCCCCATTCTGCTTAACCTTGCTTCTGATCTTTCTATTTAGCCCTTTAAGATGCTCACACACATAAACATCTTTCTCTGACAACATGCCCATGTCAACTGATTCCGAGACCCAGCTTGGTGTGCACGCAGTGAGCTTGGCTCCTGGGTCCTGAAGGGGGCCGCCTTGGGCTGGACACAGGAGGCCCTTGAAGTCATGCCAAGCACAAACACTGGCGGCGTGCCAGCATCTGAAGAGCTGAGCTGGCTACCTGTGCAGGAAAGGGCACCCATGCTAGGCTGTGCCTCTGTGCCTGGGTCCTTCTCAGCCTGACACTTCCCAGAGTGCTAACATTTACTTCTTATTTTATGTGAAATAAAATGTTGGTTACACTGGTTTGGCCCACAGTATCCTAAATTTTTCTTACATACAAATAGAAGGCCTGGTTTTAGAAAACTACCTTTCACCAACTCAAGGAAACACATTGCAAAACCAGTAAGAAATTGGTGATATGATAATTTCAATACTTTTCCAAAAGTAATGATTTCTACTTGGAGACATATTTTCTTTCTGGTATTCAATAAATTGAAGATGATAACATGTGGGTTAGAAACTAAATTCCACAATGCAATTTTATAGTTGTCTTTTAAAAATAAAATCTGTAGGGCAACTGTTTGGATGCAGATTTTGCTGCCTCTGTGGTGGGAAAAATCTCAGAAACAGCAGCATAAAATTAATGTTTTCCCATGACACAGACGTTGTTTTCTCTCTAGGCACAGACATCGTGACACCTGGATGAAGGAAAGACCCTTCTTTACCACAGCAATAGAAAATGTCTTTGTGAGAGGTACCTTCATTTAAAGATGTTAAGATGTGAACATCTTAAAATCCAAGAAAGCTGATCGGCTGGACTTGGTCTCGGGGTGGAGTCATTGAAACCTTATGAGTCCATGATAAGTCCCGTTTGTCTCTTGGTGAAATGTCCCCGTCACTCAGCCTGGAGCCCCTGGCATCCGTCCAGAGAAGAAGCAGTGTTTACCAGATGTGGGTATGCTGTGAGGTTCCATGTGGTAGGAACTTAAGAGACCCTGACTTTAACCAAGAAAAATAGGAATAACAACATCTACTCCTTTGTGCTGATACAGAAATCAAATTTCGTGAATCCAGAAGGCCTGGTACACAATAAGAAATCAACTAATATTCACACTTATCCCCTGAAACCTGAAAATAGTGAGTAGACTGGGAAATTTCACATTCCATAATTAGTTGTTTACATATCCATCATCTCTTCTTTTGCCTCAAATTGTACTACACACTTTTCCCCAGTGCCTGGAATATTTCTTGGGACCTGATAGCTGCTTATGGAATAATTGTTAAATTAATGATTAGGCAGTGAAAAATAATATAAATACATAGATTGGAATTAAATTATGAACCAATAGACTGGAAACCATATAATGTTTTTCATTTTCCGCTTAGTAAATATTTATTTTCTTTCCCCAAACCTTGGTTTTTAGAATTGCTCATGCTCCTAAACTGGGAACTTTGAGGTTTGTATTAATCACCTTTTCACGGTTGTGACCAAAATACCTGACATGCACAATTTAAAGGAGAAGAGACTTCTTTTCACTTACAGTGTCAGAGGCTTTGGACCACGAGGGCTGACTCTAAGACAAAACCTTCACGTTTGAAGAGTGTGGTGGTGAAAGGTGACTTAACTTATGCAGCCAGGAAACAAAGAGTGAGGAAGAACCAGACAGCGAGGTCGGTACTGGAGCCGAGGATACATCCTGCCAGTTTGTACCCCCAGTGACCCACACCCTCCAGGTGAGCCCACCCCCTAACAGACAGAGTGGTCTGAACTTGTCGGTGGATTGACCCTCACTGGTGAATACAGTGCCACATGATCTGACGTCCTCCCGAAAGCCCGCCTCTGACCACATGAAACTTTTGGGAGACACTTTGATCTAAACCATAACACGATTACATGAGATTCTGCTGCTTTCTCACACTAACTCTCCTTGTTTCTGCCTTCAAAGTTCTAGATTTACATTTTTTTTTTTTGCTCCTGTTTTATTCCACAGATTACTTCACCAGACCAAGTATCCAAACTCCAACTCAAAACCCACTTACTTATTGCAAAGTGCCAACACTGCAGTTAAAGATGAACACTGGTTTTGGTTAAAAAAAACCAATGTTTTGTCTTAAAAGAAAAATACAATAATAGAGCCTTAGTAATACAAACAGGGTCAGCGATATAGCTCAGCGGTACAGCACCTGCCTGGCAAGCACAAGGTCCTGAGTTCAATTCCTGGAACCAAACAACAACAAAATTAAAAAACGAGCAGCTGGCTGCAGCATCCAGGCCATAGATTTACCACCACCGGTATTGTAAGTCCAATCTTGGGCTTTGGATTCCTTCTTTCTCTAACCTTTCTGCGTGAGATCCAAGACTAATCTTTCTAGGTTTATTTTATAACCAGGCACTGATTTATAACCTTGTCCTTGATAAACACATCTCTCCCACTTAACAAAATAAATTCAATTCCTCACTTTGGTGAGTAGAATCTGCCGCTGAGTAGTCCATTGTATTTGCCTATATGATTTCTTCCCATATTCAACAAATATTCCACTCCAGTTAGGGTTCTGCATGTATTTTCTCTCCCTTCTCCCGAGTTCAGAAACAGTGGCCTGTCCTTTGCTGTTGGCCACTTTCTCCTCGGCAGTCTCCCTCCCCGCTCTGCGACTTTCCAAATCCCCTTCATGCTCTCAAGCCC
>RJWM01044018.1:0-13428 GCA_004363535.1 Dasyprocta punctata | reverse complement strand
TGGGGTGGGGGTAGCACTCACACCATCTGCCTGCCCTCCTCTGGCAAGGGCTGAGGATGTTTACAAAGTAAGCACCCTGGCTCCCTGCTGAGTCTCTCAGTTAAACTTCTGACCTTCTCAAACTGACACAATGAACAGGTAACTGCTTGTGCTCTATACTCCAGGATGTAAAACTGCTGAGTTACTTAATTAAGCTTCTAGACTTCTCAAGTTGACACAATGTATAAACCTTAACAGTATTCCATTGTAATGACTCAAAATTTCAAAGGTTTTGGAACCCATGTGATAACTTAGACTACTTATTGTTTACCTGCCGAAGAAATATACTGTCCAAATCCTTATGCAAATCAAATTTCAATAATTCTTTAAAGATAATTCATGTCTTATATGCTCATGAAACAATATTAAGTGATATGTGAACAGCTTGTTAATTTTTCTTTTTTCTTTTTCAGACAGGGTCTCACTATGCAGTTCGGGCTGGCCTTGAACTCACTTTGTAGTTCAGGCTAGTCTTGAACTTGCAAGGATCCTCCTGCATCAGCTTCCTGAGTGCTGGGATTACAGGTGTGTGCCACCACACCTGGCTATCTTGTTAATTCTTGATGAATAAAGTTTTGTGACTTTTTTTTTTTTTTTAAAAAGAAAGAAAAAAATAGCACCACTAACCATCAGGAAAACACCAATCAAAAGCACAGTGAGATATCACCTCACCTAAGTACGAATGTCTATTACCAACATACAAATGATAACAAGGGTTGGCAAGGGTGTGGAGAAAAGGGAACTTGTGCACACTTTTGGTAGGAATGTAAATTAGTGTAACCATTATGGAAAACACTCTGAAGGTCCCTCAAAAAATTAAACATAGAACTACAATATGATCCAGTTATACCACCAGTGGGTATACTTTCAAATGAAATGAAAAAAAGAAACATTTACACTCCCACATTCACTGCAGTACGGTTGATGATAACCAAGTGACTGAAACAACCTATGCATCAGCTGACTGCTGAGTAGGCAAAAAAATATGCTGTAGGTTCCAAAAATGGAATACTATTTAGCCATAAAAAGAATGGAATCTTACAGTTTGCAAGAATGTGGTTGGAACTGGAGGTCATTATGTTAGGTCAAATGAGCCAGACACCAAAGGACATGTACCACATGATCTCACCCATATGTCAAGTCTGCAAAAGTTATTACTTAGAACTTGTGAGTAGAATAGTGGTTACTAGAGGCTGCGGAAAGAAGTGGAAAGGAAGGGATGAGGAGAAGTTGATCTATGAGGATCAGCTTACTGTTAGATAGTGGTAAGAACTTCTTGACAATAGAGTGACTATGCATAAAAAATAATGCACTATATACTTCAAAACTAATAATGTATTAGTTACGTTTCTTCTTGCTGGAATGAAATACCCAATGTCCAAAGTTCAGGGAGGAAAGACATAAATTTGGCTCACTGTTTATAGAGGTGTCAGTCCATAGTTGGCTGGCTCCAAGAGGGTGACTTGTCAAAGGGGCAGCTCAAAGAACAGTTCATGGTGCCCATAAGGTAGTAAAAACAAAAAGGAAGAGAGGATGAGTTTATTTCTGTCCCTTATATTGTATGCAGGCTTCCCACCCTAGAACAGATATAGCACTCTCACTCTTAATTCTAGCCAGAATTATGCCAAACCAGTCAGTGGGCTGATTTACTAATCACACACCCTTAATCCCAGCACCGCACATCCTAGATTCAGCTACCTCTGAAAAGCCCACCCCCATGACTGCATGAGACTTTGGGGGACATCTAGACACAAACCATAAGAACTAGTAAAAGGGATTTTTGAACATTTTCACCATAAAGAAATGATAAATCTTTGAGAAGATGGATATGATTAATCTGATTTACATTATATAGTGTATACATGTATAAAACAGTATGATACTCCATGAGGAGGTACAACTTTCATGTTTTTATACATCAATGAAAATAATTTTAATTTTTAAAAGTTTTAAAGACAAATTTAAAATTAATATGCGAGAGAGGAACAAAAATCTAGGAATAAGCAATTTGAAAATTTTCATGCCACTCTAAGTAGCTTGAAGACATCTTGCGACATCTCACTCTATCCTGCCCACGATGATTCATCTTTTGCTCACTCTATCCACACTGTAAATTAGTCATTTTGCTGTTGCCTGGGTTATCAGATTGTCGCAGTATCATTTCATTTGAATATATACTCACTAGCATACAGCAGAAGCATTTGAATTCGAAAACACATAAGAAAAAAACTGCAAAAGACTGAAACATTTTACATTTCAGATACATTTTAAAAAAAAACAGCATCTCATTCATCATCTTTATAGGAGTCTAGAGGACGACTCTCTCATTTTAAAACCATACAGCCAGAGGTAACTCTGGTAGTGCACTTGCCTAGCATGTGTGAGCCCCTAGGTTCCATCAACAGCACAGAAAAAAAAAAAAAAAATAGAAACAAAGCCAACAAATTAATCAAATGCAAAAACAAAGAATCAAGTACTCAGATCTCTTGGCGCGAGCGGGCTGGCTTAGTTGCTCCTGCGTCTGCTCCTCCTCCACGTACTCGCGCGTCACAGCTGCCGCCGCGCCCAGAGGGCAACGAGGCTCCCAGCTTCAAGGCCAGCACCACCGTCGGCCACACCCGTTTCTCCCACCCGCGGGACTTTACCCCCGTGTGCACCACAGAGCTTGGCTGAGCAGCAAAACTGGCACCAGAGTTTGCCACGAGGAATGTTAAATCGATTGCCCCTTCAGTAGACAGCATTGAAGACCATCTTGCCTTGACCAAGGATATCAGTGCTTGCCGTGGTAATGAGCCCACAGAAAAGTTACCTTTTCCCATTATTGATGATAAGAATCGGGACCTTGCCATCCTTTGGGGCACACTGGACCCGGCAGAAAAAGACGAAAAGGGCACGCTGGTGACAGCTCGCGTGGTTTTTGTTTTTGGTCCTGACAAGAAACTGAAGCTGCCCATCCTCTATCCTGCTACCGCTGGCAGAAACTTGGATGAGATTCTCAGAGTAGTTACCGCTCTCCAGCTAACAGCAGAAAAAAGGGTCGCCACCTCTGTTGATTGGAAGGATGGAGATAGTGTGATGGTCCTTCCAACCATCCCTGAAGAAGAAGCCAAAAAACTTTTCCCTGAAGGAGTCTTCACCAAAGAACTTCCATCTGGCAAGAAATACCTCCGCTACACTCCGCAGCCTTAGATCCGAGGAGCTGAGGCTGCAGCTACTCCCTCAGTGAGCCAAAGGGCGCCAGCTGCCAGTCACGCCTTCCTGCAGCAGTTCCATAAGAATGTCCTGGTGTGAGAACAGCCGAGGTCTCTAGGTTGCTGTACTACTGGCTTATGAAACGGAAGTAGCACTAAAGTTTTCTTGGGATTCTTTACCATGTGCCTTCACCAGCACTCTGCTGCTGGCTGGCTCTCCTTGAAATTTATTCTGTACTCGAGACTCGGATTTTGTTGGATGTCTGCAGGGCTTATTATGATCAACAAGGTAGTATTCGTTGCTGGTTGAGGATGCTTACCTTTCTCCTTCACAGAATATCAATTTTTGTAGCTGTCTTAATCAAATCCTCTCTTCTGTTCCCATTTTGGAGAGCAACAGAACTGGAGACTCACCTTCCTCTATAAATATCTAAGTATGTAGCCCAGGAACTCAGATATTCTTTAAGATTCAGTCTTTTGATCACAACTGGAGAGGTGAACTTTTCAATTCTGTACCTTTCTCTTAGATAACTAAAGTTTGGAGGATGGGGTTATATTCTGATATAAAAAAAATTGTGATAAGTTTCTGTGAAAGGGGGAAACCTGCAGCAAAGGCTTCCTTTCCTGCCAGGGAGCTGCACCCGAAGGCGTGAGCATAGGTGCTGTGTGTCTTTCACCAAGCACTGCCGTGTGTCAGCCTGCTCTGAAGATGCGTGCATGGGAGCCCACACCTTGTGAAAGAGGATGATTGAGAATGTGCTGTAGTAGTGTTCTTGTTATTTTCTGGATTTTGCTTTTAGAGGATCAGTAAATAAAATCCTTTGATAAAGCTAAAAAAAAAAAAAAGAATCAAGTGTTCACTATGCATTTTAATTTGTAAAGTGTACTTCAATGTAATTGAATTGGAATTCAAGTAAATGATGAGGAGAAGATTCTTTTCATATAAATAATCAGCAATTGAATGAAATAAAAAACAATTTCAGTGTCTTTCTTTTCCACCTCCAATGCATATATCTAGGCAATGACCATCAATGACTGTACACATTCTAGAAAGAGACATCCATCAATTATGGAATTGCTCTTCCCCAAAACTTGGAATTAATACTTTATGCATTCAATTCTGTGGCTACTGAGGGCTTGAAATGTTGCAAGTCTGAGATAAAATATACTTAATATAAAATACACACAGAACTATGATGGTTCAGTGTGAAAAATACTTTTATACCTAACATTTGAAAAAGTTTATATATGCTTTATTAAGCATTATTTTCCAAATAATATTAGAAGTATTTCATTTGTTAAAAAATAAATGTACAGCCTGGCCTAGAACTCACTATGTAGTACAGCCTGGCCTTGAATTCACAGTGATCCACCTGCCACAGCCTCCTGAGTGCTGGGATTAGAGGGCTATGCCACCACTCTGGACTAGATTACGTACCTAAAACTTCCTTTCCACCTATTTCTAAAATGTTCATTACTGCTACCACATGCATGATTTAATTTGAAAAGTTTAAACTTGAAGAAAACACAGTGACACCAAAAAAATCACACATTACCAATTAACTATGTGTCGGATTACATGGGTTCAATAAGTGGTCCTTGAGACTGCTGTGGGGATGACTTCTCTGACCTAGAGGATCAATGACATTGGTGTTTCCTTAAAATGAATTCAGCCCAGACACTCCCCCTCATGGCAGGACACTGTAAGAGCATGCTGTGAATAAAAAATTGGGAGACTCAGGTTCAAATTTTTTTGAGAAATTGACAAAAAGTTCTTCTCAAAAGTTTGATTCTGCATAAAAATATCCCAATTATACTTGCACATTCTTTCTATTCTATAATAGTGAGAGTAATAACTTATGATTTATTCCTTTAAAGAATATATTCATTATACTCCCCAAAGGACTACTAATCCTCATCTGCTCCATAATTCCAGATTTATTTATGTAAATACTTAACATATTCCCTTTGTGTTGGTTACTTTTTTCTCATTGCTGAGACAAAATACCCAACACCCAAACTGAAGGAAGAAAAGGTTTATTTAGCTCACAGTGTGTGGATGTTTCAGTCCATAATCAGTTGGCTCCAAGGCAGGGTGGCATGGCACGGTGGCAGCCATTCACAGCAGTGGCAGATACCAAAGGCAACAAGAGCAAAAATGGGGAGGAACAAACCTCTTTCCTTTCCTTATATTGTATGTCAGCTACCCACCCCTGGGTGGGTGCAATACTCACACTGCCATTCCCAGCACTAGACAATGAACCAATCACAAACACTAGACTCAGTCACCTTCAAAAGGCCAATTGAACATGACCACATGAGGCTTTGAGGGACATCCAAATACAAACCATAATACCCTTCAATGAAAAACAGGTACTTCAAAGTGAACATGTTCAGAATAGAATTCTTAATTCTCTCTCCAAAGCTTGTTCTTCCCATATCCTTTCCCATATTTGTAAAAGTTTTGTTTAATGCCAAAAAACTTACAGCAATCAAGGTAATTCTTCCATTTTACCCTTTTTCCACATCTGATTCACCAACATATCTTGTCATCTAAATTTACCCACAATCCTTCCACCCACATTTCTACCACTGTTTTCTAGACTGCCATCATCTCTCATCTTGATGACTATGACAGTGTCTCTAAAAATTTCCTTCGTTGTACTATTGACTTCTAAGAAACCTTGTCCATAGTCTAGCAAGAGAGTTTTCTAAAATATAAATCAAATGTGTGGGGCCCCTTATTTTATACGTTTCCATAGGTTGATATTGCAGACATTAAAAAACCCAAATATGAGCCAGTGTGGGCAGGGAGACACAGCCAGATCCACCCCTGCATGCCACTGCCACCATCAGAAGGCTTGCTTCCTGTGGGGAGCCAGTACCCACCAGGAGAATCAGACAAACAAACCCCTGTGTGCCTGCCACCATCAGGGGAGTCCCGGTGTCGACATGCAGGCTGAGAGAAAAGCAACCCTGCCACTATGCACTCCTGGCCATCAGGTAAGCCTCAGTGTAGCTGCACGGGTCTGGAGAATCTCACCTCACACCTTGCCAACTCCCTGGGAACTTGTGTTCAGAGAAACTCAGGGACCTGTCTCATTCCCCTGTGGAGGGGCAGCCAATGTGGGAAGTGCCTGGGACCCACAACCAGTTTGTTGGGAGGAACCCAGGAGAATGTCAAGACAAAGGAGCAAAAGGCAATCTCAGACGTCCAGCCAACACAGAACAAGTCTGGGAGATATAGTCATGGAAGAAAATGGAAGTTACACACCTGAAATCTCCCAGAGCATAACAAATGAAATAAAGAAATAATTTCATGAGACTGTAAAAGTAAGCAGATCAGAAATAATATCTCAGGTAAAAGAAGAAATCACAAGCACAATGAAAGAATTGGTGAGCATATCTTAAGAAGACATAGATAAAAAAGAGGAGCATAGGAAAATGATGAAAACCTTGAATGAACAATATAGAAAAGAATTACAGTGCATGAAGCAGATTCAAAGTGATATTCAGAAAATTAAGAAGTCAACCAAAAGCTGACAAAACTTCTTGAAAGAGACTGAAGATAGACTTTCAGACCTTGAAGGCAGGACCACAGCTAGTGATTGCGAATGGAATGGTTAAAAATAACAAGGAACCAGGAACTAACAATTCAATGACTGCAAGACAATACAAAGAAAAATAATTTAAGTGTGATAGGTATCAGTGAAGAAGCAGGGGTCACACGAATGAAATAAAAAGACTATTTATAGAAGTAATAGCAGAAAACTTCCCAAATATGGAAAAAGGATCTGGCATACAGGTAAGCAAGGCATATAGAACTCCAAGTAGCCATAAACAAATAAATCTACACCCAGACATATAATAATCAGGATCCCAGAAATTCAGCACAAGAACAGAATATTAAAAGCTGTTAGAGAAAAGAAACAGGTCACCTATAAAGGAAAACCAATCAGAATCACAGCAGACATCAACACACACCATCAAGTTAAGAAGAGTTTGGAATGAAGTGTTTCAAGTCCTGAAAGAAAACAATTTTCAACCCAGATTGATGTACCCTGCAAAACTATCTTTCAAAACTGATGGAAAAATAAGGTGCTTCCATGATAAAGAGCAACCAAAGGAATTCTTCACCACCAAACCAACGCTACAGAGAGTGCTGAAGGATATTCTAGAGAGAGAGAAATAAGACCATGCTCCCAGGAACAGCAGCAAAGAAGGACTGCCAAACAGGACAGGCAACTGAATGAAGGGGAAAAGTGGAAGGCCCGCAGCAGGAGGATAGCACGACAGAGATCAACCAATGCATGCTGGTTGTAACCACTAATGTAGATGGCCTCAATTCACCAGTAAAAAGAAACACAGGGAGAGTAGATCAAGAAACAAGATCCATCAATACACCGTACACAAGAAACACATTTAATTTGAAAGGCTATTCATAGACTGAAGATCAAAGGAGAGAAAACAATTGTTCCATGCAACAGCATACCAGAAAAAAAGCAAGGATAACTTGGCCATCAACTACAGAATGGATAAAAAAGATATGGTATTTTCATACAATGGAAAGCTACCCAGCTATAAAGTAGGATAATCTTGAGGTAAATGTATGCAACTGGAGATCATGCTTATATGTAAAATGGTTTGGATTCATACAAGTGAACACTGAGTTCTCTCCTTAGCTTAAAAAACCGAAGGAGTTAATGGGATTCAAAAAATATAATAGATATGAAAGTGTTGGGGAGGAAATGCCTAAAAAGGGAAAGTGGTAACCACTGCTAGTTTTCTATTATCTTGTTTTGAATTCTTATGTCATTTTTATAATTTTGTTTGATTTGGTTTTATGCTGTCCTGTTTTGTTAGATTTTACTGTGTCTGATGGTATGGGCAGGTATTTGGAAGAACAGGATGTATTATGGTAACCATTGTTGAATTCCTATTATCTTGTTTTGAAGTCTTGTAATGCTTTCAGTCTTTTGTTTTGATTGGTTTTATTTTGTTTTGTTTTGGTTGATTTTATTATGTGTGATGGTATGGACAGTTATTTTGAAGAAAATGAGACATTACGGTAGCCATTGTTGATTTGAAGTCCTAAATGTTTTCAGGTTTTTGTTTTGATTGGTTTCATTCCAGTTTGCTTTATTTGATTTTATTATGTGTGATAGTATGAACAGAGATTTTGAAGAAAACAAGAGACATTTTAGTAGCCATTGTTCATTTCCTATTATCTTGTTTTGAAGTCCTGTAATGCTTTCATTCTTTTGTTTTGATTGATTTTGTTCTGTTGTGTTTTGTTAGATTTTATTGTGTGTGATGGTATGGACAGCTATTTTGAAGAGAAAGAGAGACATTATAGTAGCCATTGTTGATTTCCTGTTGTCTTGTTTTGAAGTCCTGTATCACTTGCATTAATCTGTTCTGATTTGCTTTATTCTGTTTTGTTTTATTCTCTCTAAAATTAAAAAAAAAATTTAAAAATTTAAAATCCCAAATGCTTTCCAGGCCCGTGGGTCTTCCCTGTCTTGGCACTCACCTCCAATTTCCAAAGCATTGTCCTAGCCACGCTGGCCTTCTCCATTCTGGGAACACTCCAAGTTCATCCCCATATTGGAAACTGAACTGAATATTTCTTCTTGTCTTGACCATCCTGTACCAAGAATTTTCTCACACTTTATTTTTATTTTTACTTAGCTGCAAGTTGAAATGACACTTACCAAGAGAGACCATGGAACTTACACTAGCCCCATGGTCTCTTTCTTTCTGTTCTATTTTCTGGAAAGTACTTACTGCCTGAGGTTTTCTTATTTCCAATTATCTTTCCATTGTCTATTTCTTTGCATCACAATGTAAGGTCCTGAAGGCAAGGAACTCATCTGTTTTGATTGTGTCTGTCAGTATAGAGGTACTCAAGTTATATTTGTTGAATGAACATTTTATTACATTAGTCCTGTAGAGTAACACTTTTCCTCCATCATGGTTTAGGCAGGTAGACTTATCTCAGACTTCCAGATACAGTCTTTTCTACCACACAGTACGTGGATTCCTTCTCACTAGTTGCCTGGGAGATACATGCTATGTCCTATATAACCCTGTCCTCTATAAAGAATCTTAAACTCAATGTACTATAAGCATGAATGATCACTAACAATCTATTAGTTTTAAAATTCTAAATATTATTCAAAGAACAACATGGACTTGACTGAAGAAACTGCCAACTATGTGGAAAGAGTTTTCTGACATGACTCTTTTCATGATGGATTTTGCCAAAGCTCTTGGAGTTCTTTAAAACTTGAAGCTTGCTGACCTTTTTTCACCCACCTTCTCTATCACAAGAGGTGATAATATAACTTGCCTTTTCTTTCTCTGAACAATACAGAGAATGAGGGTAATGATGGTAAGCACAGTACAGAAAGAAACAAGTACAATGATTATCACTGTACAAGTACAATGATTATCACTGTTGGAATACACTGTTGGAAATATGTTCTTCTGATAGTACTGTTTTCTTATGCATTGTACTACCACATCATACCTGTAATTTACAATGCTTTTTTTTTTGACTTATCAGTACTTTACTGACATTCAAATTTATAAGACAATGTGCCATATTCCATTTCATGACAAAATATACTAATATCTGTATATTTGAACTGCTATACGTTCTTCAAAGATTAAGACATATAATATTTAATATAATCCTATTATTATCAAGAATAGAAAAACAGAATATAACCACATTAATATTCAGAATATGGCTAAACAGAGTGTAATACAGTCAATTGATGACTGTGCTACCACAATGAATTCACAAAAAGTCTATAATAATATCAGAAAATAAATTCATAATAAATATTTGAAATTATTGTGATTAGCACTGTCCAAAGATTACTTATATTACCTGGGTAAAGATGGGGAAATGGAGCCTCTGTGTTGTTAAGAAAATCACATAAAGGTACAAAATAGTTAGGTAACAAATGGAAACAAGTTCAATTCTAATTCCAGAGTCTGCACTCATAAAAAAAATAAAGTGCAAAAGTTTGAGCAGAAAAAATTTCAAAAATAGCTACCTTTACCATTTTATCTAAATTGTATTATAGACACCACTGTCATCTGTGTAGATTTCTAAATATAATTTATATTATTGATTGTGGTTTAAATATAACACAAAGTCATTATGATTGTCAACGATTACTGCTATGTATAAAAGGAAAAAGAATATGCATACTTTATGTTGGTCCTTAAAATCTACACTTACATTAAATCTGTAAAATATTGTGTTTTCAATTCTTAGTTTTCTATTGTTAATTAATTTAATTGGTACATTTTAAATATACATAATGATCACATTCATCATAGGGACTTTGTAGCTGTACATGATATATCTTAATTCCTCTTTTTTTATCTCCCATTCCCCTAACCTCCCTTCAGTCCTTCTTCCCCTTCTGATTTACAAAAGCCTTATTTCCATTTTTTCCTCCTTTTCTCATTTGTTTTTGCTTTTCTCTTCCTTCTTTTCCTCCTTCCTTTCCCTAGCTCCCCTTCCCAATTGAGCATTTTCTTCCTATGTCCTAATATCTAGTATACATTATGGTTGTTTTTCACACTTTCTGTTTCTCACACCAGAGAAAGAATGCAAAATGTACACATATGTGTTTGATTTATTAGAATGTGATATGTACACATATGTGTTTGAGTTATTTCACTTAAGAGTGTGATTTCAAAGTGCATCCATTTACCTATAAATGTGTCAAGTTTATCCCTCTAAATGGCTGAGCAGTACTCCATTATATGAAAAAAAACCACATCTTAACTGAAGAAACAGTAGCAGCAAATAAACATATGAAAAATGTTCAGCATCCCTGGTTATTTAAGTGACACAAATTGAAATAATGCTGAGATTCCATCACACTCCAGAAAGAATGGAAATTATCAATAAATTAACTAATAACAAATACTAGTGGTGGTGTGGAGAAAAAAAAAAACTTTCTCTACTGTTTGTGGGAATGTAGACTGGTACAATCACTGTGGAAATCAGCATGACGATTCCTCAAAAAACTAGGACTAGAGGTTCCATTTAACCCAGCTATTCCCCTTCTTGACATCTTCCCAAAAGAAAAACATCATACCACAGCAATATATGCACACCCATGTTTATAGCAGCACAGTTTGTAATAGTTAAATTTTGGACACGGTCCAAATGCCCACCATAGTTCTTGTCATAGGTTTATTTATTTATTTATTTTAGCTTTGGTTTGTCCTTCTCCTAATGTCCCTAAATAGGTACTTGATTTCATGCTCATAATAACTTTTCCCCTTTTTAAATTTGCTACTTTGAAATTTTCACTATCATTGAAGGAAAAGAGAAATCTTCTTTACTCAAATATTATTAGGAAAGTGTATATGTGCTAATTCAAGGATTTTGTGCCTCTTACTTTTGACTGCTCATACATTATTTTGTCTAGTTTTTACTGATCTTCATTTTCAGTGATATGCATAGGATAACACAGCCATTATAAATAGGCAGAGGAAACTGAATGTGAAGAATTTAATGCTAAAATGACACGTCCCTGAAACCAACAACAGCAAAACGTGAGCAAAAGGAAAAAGAAAACATTTGTATGAGATTCTAACAGAATTAGGCATTAATTTCTCTATTATTTGTTATAAAACTAAACAAGGGACAATCTTCTAAATTAATGTTTGTATATTAATAAATGAAGTTCACCATAACAATCTATCCAGGAGACGGATGAGAGATATATGTGCTATTTAATTGGCATATTCTAATTTCATGAGTTGAGAAAATTTACCACAAAAAGAGCTGATTAGCTTCAGTTTCAAGAGAGATATAACAAGTGCTGACAAGGGTGTGAGGAAAAAGGAAATCTTCTCCATTGTTGGTGGGAATGTAAGCTAATACAGTCTATGGTAATTAGTGTGGAGAGTCCTCAAAAAACTATAAATAAAAATTTTATTTGATTCAACTTTCCCCTTCTAGTTATTTTACTAAAAGAGTTAAAATTATAATATTACAAGGATACCTGCACAATGTTTATAGCAGCACAATTTATAATTACTAGATCTTGAAAACAGCACATAAGTCCATCAACAGATGAAGAGCTAAGGAAAATGTGGTATTTGTACACAATGGAATACTACTTTGCCATAAAGAAAGATAATCTTGAAGCACTCATAGGTAATGGATACAATTTGCAAACATGATGCTTGAGTTTGTGTCTATATATATATATATATATATATATATACAAATAAAAACAAAATAGGAGATAGATAAATAGGAAGTAAGGATAAGTTCAAATAATTCCCAAATTACCTATTCCATTGCTTCAAAAGTATTTTAGTGTATGTGCTAAAATTCACTATATTTATACTACTGATTTTTCTTAGTTCACTGAAAAGAAAGCTTTGTGCTGTTATCTGTTGTTTTCTCTTTTAAAAAGATAATTTTATGTCTGTGTCTTGTACTTCAAGTAACTACTTTGAAGATAATGAAACAGAGGGCATTAACTACTGTGATTCTGTTATGAAATTTTGTATCATTTTTTTCAGAAAATAAAAAACTGCAAAAAAGATTGATGACACAAATATTTATGTTTAATCTTCTCGACTCCATTAAAATTATAATAAGAAAAATAAAAGATTCAAATGTAAAAACAATACTGAAGAGTGACATTCAATGATAAGAAATCATGAAGAAAAACCTTGAAAAGGAAGGGGACAGAGGAGTTACGAAGATGCAGGAGCAAAGAGCCTGCAGCCTCATGGATGCACAAAGTAGACTCCACCTGCAGAGAGAGAGAGAGTTCTGCAGAACTCTCTGAGGAATTTGAGGACAAATCAGGGGAACTAATTTTGTAATGAAAAGCTTTCATCTCCATATTTTAAAGCACAATTTTGGGCAGCCAGACGCTTACTCCTCAGCCAAAATATGTGGAGGGTAGCTATGGTAATGATTTGAGCACGCTAGGAATAACTAAGCAGTAGATCAGGGTTCCTTCACATTTTGGTCTTTTCCTGTGTAATTGTTGCCTGCTGTCTGCAAACAAAAACCTACCTCTCCACAAACTGCAGACTTCCATACACCCCAGGAAAGACTCACCAGACACTAAAGAAAGATCATAATACAAAATGAGAAACCTGAATAAAAGAAACATAATACTAAAATGGGGGAAGGAGA
>RJWM01044017.1:0-13490 GCA_004363535.1 Dasyprocta punctata | reverse complement strand
CAAGTTTGTCATTCATAAAATAGGAAATGATTGTACAACACCAAATGAACTAATCTGTCTTCTGACCTTAGCAGTGTGTCTGGTATTGAAGTAAGTATTCAAAGTAAAAACTAACAAAGCTTTGCAGTAGCAGTAGTTAACACCAATATGACCCTCACTTTGTACAGAGCATTGTTTGAGGAACTTTATGTGTTAACTCTTTGGTCATTTAGAAAGCTCTGAGAGGCAGATACTAAAACCTTGTAATAGCATCCAAATGGTATGGAGGTTAAGGTCCCCAGCTAGCAGGTGGCAGAACTGGGGTGCAAGCCCAGGCAGTCTGGCTCCGAAGTCCATAAATGTAAACCATCGCATTCTACTGTCTCTTTAAACATGTTAGCTATGGGCATTATTCCCTGGGTTGTTCATTTCTTTTATTAGGGCATCACTTCTTAATCTGTTTATGAACCTGATCAAAGTTCACTAAGAGTCCAGCATTTTTCAATTGTACTTCTCAGGAGTATTGTTACCTCTCATGCACTTTGCAAAGTATAATTTCAAATTGCCCTGGGAATGACCTATTTCTCCATTTGCCAGGGCTCGTGGCTTCCTGTCTTTCTCTAATGTGTGCACTCTATCTTTCGCGTCAGAGCGATCAGCATTCTGTGTTTGTAGCAGCAGTGCTGGGACTCAGCTCTGCTCACTTTACAGGGTAGAGATTGCTGGTTGAGATTCTATCTCCCATGGCTGCTGCCACTTGGGGGCATTCTTGTTTTTCCAGTTCATATTCAGCCTTCTGTGGGTAGTAGTTGTATAGCTAAGTGGCAACTCATAAACACTTTTCCCGCACCACATCATATACAGCTTATATTATTTCTAACAGATATTTTATTAGTATCTTCTTACATGTAATATTTAAAAAATTAAGAGAATGTTTTGGCAACTAGGAACTTCTAACCTTGTAAAAATCCTAAATATCTAGGCAAAATCATAGTGTAGTTACAATGCTAAAATATAGCAGTGGTTTTGGTCTGTGTTTCTGAAAATGACGCAACTGTATTTTTATAAAGAAGAGTCTTCGTTACAGATAACTGAGAGTAAAAATGCACTCTTTAAATACTTTAAAAAATACAAACCAGTGTATGGCAAATTGTGGCCCATGGGCCATATCCAACTGCTGCCTGTTTCTCTATGGCCTGTGAGCGAAGAAAAAATTATTTTGATATTTTTAAAGACTAAAAAAAGAAATAAAAAATGAGTGATATTTCGTGACATCTGGAAACCATATGTGGTCCAAATTGCAGTGTGTGTATGTTATGGTTTGGGTTTTAAATGTCTTCCAAGGTCCATGTGGCTTGTTTGCCAGCCTGCAATGCTGGTGGGAGGCAGTGGAACCTTTAGGAGGTGTTGCCTAGTGAAAGGAAATTAGGTTACTGGGGGAGCATCCTTGAAGGGGTTCTTGGAATGCTGGCCTCTTCCTCTCTCTCTCTGCCTCCTGGCTACTGTGAGGAGGGCAGCTAGCTCTATTACCACAAGCTCCCTACAAAGTTTCTACCTCACTGTCGAAACCCAAAATAATAGCCAATGGGCCATAACTGGGAACCTCTGAAACTGTGTGCCAAAATAAAACTTTGCTCCTTTTAAGTGAATTTTCTGAAGTATTTGGTTGCAGAGATGGAAACCTGACTAATGCACTATAAATTTTTTTTTTATTGAACCACAGCTGTATATTCATTCCCAAGCTGCTGGTGGCCACCTTCACACTACTATGGCAGATTGGAGTAGTTGTGAGAGAGCTCATATAGTTTGAAAAGTTTAGGACATTTACATCTTGCCTTTTGAAGAAAAATTCTGCCAAGCCCTAAAACAAACTACTAAACAAATGATGCCACCGATATTCTTGGTGAGGTCAGAGTCCTGCATCACATGGTCAGAGTCTATTCATCCCTCCATGTACAGTAAGTGGAATACCATTCGACTGAAGATACTGATTGCCATCAGAGAAGACAGTCAGGGAAAAACATTTAACCTAATCCCATGTAATGCCCCAATCTTATCTTAATATGCATTTCCTTTGAAAACAAGATGATTCTTGTAAATAGTTAACTTGTTTTCCAGAAACAAAACAATCATGGATTTGGATGGAAATGTATCCTAAACAGCTAAGTAAAAGAGGACTTTTGTTTCTCACGGTGAAAATTATTTTATTTCCCTTTCTCATCACAAAAATATGTCTGCACTGAGAAGCATCAATATGAAAGTAAAAATCATGTAAAATCTCACCCCTGAGACATAATCACAATTTGACCTCAGTTTGCTCTAAGTTAAGATTTTAAATTAAAGAGCTGATATTTACTTAGTTTCAAGATTGCTGTAGGCAACCTGATATTGGTGGGTGCAAAGAGATCATTCTTGACAGGGAAGAGGGTCTCAAATAGAAGGAAGCCTTTCTAAGTGAAAGAGATAATGCAAGGGCATTGTTTTAACTTGGAAAAAGTTATTGGAAAAATAACTTCTACTATTAACAGAGTTCTATTAGAAAGGTATTTGTTGTATATTAGATATTAGACTTCACAAGCCCAAAGTAGATCTGACTGCTTTAGTACATTTGTTAGGAGTCTTTTGGTTGCAAGTGACAAGAGGCCCATTCTCAGAGTATTGTGAAAAATGATTCATTGACTTCTGTAACTGAGGGGTTGAAAAAATAATTCTTCCTTTGGTCACGATTGGATTGAAGTAATGCCCTGTCTCTATTTCTCTATGATAATTGCTTTTTCACTGTTAGTTCCTTTCTCAGGAGAATTTTTTCCTAATATGGCACCAAAGATGTTTGTCCGTGGCTCCACACGGAGTTCCAGCATGAGTTAGTTGGATTGGTTTAAATCACATGCCCATCCTCATCCCTGGAGCTATCAGTTTTAAATGGGATTTGAACCAATGAGTCATGGATCAAGTGTGGAAGGTTTGCCTACTCCAAAATTTAGAGGTGAGGTCAATTCTCTCCTTCATGTGGATGAACAATGGAGCCGGAATGGTTCTCTGAAGAGCTACTGGCAACCTGAAAGGTGATGGTTTCCATCTGTGAGCAGCGGACATCACCCAGTGGACACCATAGGAAACTCAAGGTGGATGTCTTGCAGGGTCTTTTAAGATGGAGGTAGAGACCTACTGTAATCCCTTTCTAGAATCAATTGCAGATTCAATTAGAGAAGGGGTGAGCAACTGTTTCCAGCATTATTTTCTGAGTTTTTTTGTGAGCACTGAGATAGACCCACTTCCTTTACCCCTTTTATAGGGGTTTCTTCCAACAATTCAAGCGAGCAGGTGGAAGAAGCCTATTGTCTGGGTAGATTTTTCTGTTAACTGATAGTGTTGGGGCAACTTCTGAGGTTAAAAGACACTTTTTAATACATATCTAACTGGCCATTTTCACAATGTTTTAAACTTTTTTGACTGATAAAACAGTCAGAGCCAGCAATGGTGGTGCACTCCTGTCATTCCAGCACTCTGGGAGACTGAGGCAGAGGGGGAATCGCCAGTGTGAGCCCAGCCTGGGTAACTTGGTGACCTAGCAAGACCCTGTCTCAAAATAAAAAATAAAAAAGAGCTGGGGATGTAGCTCAGTGCAAAGGCCTTGGGTTTAATCCCTGATGCTGTAATACAGACAACAAATGAATGAAAATAAAAAACAGCTGGAGTTTAGGGTGTAATCTAGTGATAGAGTCCCACATTCTGAAAGTACAACAGCAAGCAGAAACACTGAAATGACACCCGGGATTCAGAGGCAGATTTACTGAAGTCGACGGGCACTGGGATCTTTCCTAGAATATCAGGCCCTGATCTCTGGTGGTCTCGGGCTTTTCTATGATGCACAGGCAAGAGGCACAAATGAGGAACAAAGGTGAGACAGAAAAGCCCGGCAGTTCCTCTGGTTAATTAGCAGGGTGAGATCATCAATTACAAGGGTCGATTAGTGATTATCAGTTCACGAAGCTTGGCACAATGGTACAGTCAGGCATCCTGCCTGTTTGGTTATACTCTCGTGGTTACTGGGGTCAAGAAAGTAATTACAAAGCCATGAAGTAGTTACAGAGTCAGGCAGTTTTAAAGCAACAAAGTTTTAAGAACAATCTCTCTTGTATAGTTTTTCCCTTTCTGAAGGAGTAGGGGAAAAGAAGCAGCTGGTACTGGTGAGAAGAGAATGGAAACGGAATGCAAAGATAAGAGTTTCTTTCTTAGTTTTACCATATATTAGATGGATAATTTTTGGAAAGTTGATCAATTTCTCTTAGCCTGGATATTACAAGCTATAAAGTAAATCGAATAATACTTACGGCACAGACTTGCTTTGAATGATAAATTAAGAACATTTCAAAATGCCTGACACGTTTTAGGATATAGATAAATATTTGAGGAATGGATAAAACCTGTCATTGGATGATAGAAACAATTCTGTATTTCAGCTGCAGCACAGGTTCCTACAGATTTATACGGGGCCAGGTGTTTTTGATGGATTTCCGTGGAGCTGGTGATTTACTCTGTGAAGCCCGTGAGAGTGATGAGCTCAAAGAGGCTTTCAGGAAATACATTCACTACAGGAATTTTAGTAGTCTGTGCATTGTCCCAAACCTATTTAGTCAGGGTTAAAGATGCTGGACCATCAATTTGAATATAAATACATACTTCTTTTTAAAAACCTTGGAGACAAACTACAAATTATGACCTATAAACGAACCTAGGGCATTTATGCTTCCTCTTGGAAGATTTCCAAGATGCCATTAAAGAGTCTGCAGTTACTTATTGGTGAACTGAAGCACCCCCTCAACTCACCATGCCAAGGAATATTTGTTAAAAATTGATCTGCTTGTACCAGATGGGCCAGGAAAAATACTGCAGAAATCATTCAGGGAAGGAAGATGTAACAATGTATGTGATCTTAGTGCAGATGACATTTATCTTAATGTTTTAAGGCTAAAAAACAAAATATCCCAGAGTGGATGGCTTAAATAATAGATGCTTATTTCTTGTGGTATTGGAGATTGGAGTGTCTCAGATTAAGGCACCAGCAAGGTAGGTTTTATTCTGAGGGCTTTTGGCTTGTAGGTGGCCAGCGTCTTGCTGTGTGCTCACAGGACCTCTTTTTTGTTTCCATGGATAGGGAGAGAGGGCTCTACTGTCTTTTTTTCTTTGTATAAGGATACATAAAATGTCTATCACCATGGGGGCTCCATCCTAACTCATCTAATCCTAATTACCTCCAAAGGCCCACCCAATCAAATATGGGCACATTTTGGGTTAGGGCTTCAACACGGCAATCTTAAAGGGACACAGACATTCAATGTACAATACTATTCATGAGTGTTAAAAGATTTGGGAAAATATGACTACAAATCCAAAGGACACATAGCCTCTTCAATATGACTGTTCATCCCTCCACTGCAAAACAACTCTAACACATCATTCCCTTTCCCCTAACTCACCCAAGAAATTTAAAGACCAGCTCTACATTGTATTCAGATCTTAAAATTGACATCACATGACTATTATCTACCATCCTCAAATATTACAGTTTTTACCAAAAATATTACTCTTGTATTTTGGAGGAAGGGAAAGTAATACTCAAAACAAATTAGCATTTATATAAATACTTACAATAACCAAATATTTGCACAGATAATCATGATTTTGCAGTCTGTTTGAAGTTGTATTTTATAGGATCCCACATTAAATTAGTAACAAGGAAAACTAGAAAATAATTATTCATCAAAGACAGTTCAGCATAAAGACCATATCTAGCAGAGGATTCTGATCATCAGAGAAACAGTCTCTGTTGTCGGGGAGGGTCATGCCAGGCTTGGCCAATGATGAGATGAAAATCCCTATTGGCTATCAAATTCCTTGCAATTTTATTTTTTTGCTTACTAAGAAGCATCCTGATGACTAATTTATTTTTTTAAGTATCTCAATGAGAAGAAATCTAAGCTCAAAAAAAGTCATAAAATTCTTGTCCTTGAAAAAGGAAAGCCATATGTTTCACTATAAATTATACACTTCAGCCTTTGATGAGTTCAGTTTTATAGGAGTCAGTTCCCTAATTCTGGACAACTCAGGGTGGAGTGAAACAAAATTTAAGTTTCTAGACTTCAAAGCCTAAAACAAGAACTTGGTACAGAGACCACACCAATAAACAGATCACAGTGAAATTTTGCTCAGATTTCCAACCCTTATGTCTTCTCACTTTATTAAATCTGATTGGGCAAGTGGAGTAGTTATGTCAGTTGCCACTTGATAGCTATTGTGTCATCTTCATATACACAGAGCGCTCCCCCCACTGCCATGAGCCTCACAGAGCAGCCCTGTCCCATGAATAGAACATTCAGCAGCATGAGATGACAACTGTACCAGAATGCTTGCAGCATATAAGGTAGATTTGTATTTTCAGAGTCTCTGACAATTCTGCATACATAACATCTCATCTCCCCAGAGTCTGCCCAAGAACTTCGTTGCAAGGAAACACATTTTATGCCAAGAATCAGTGAATGTTTTCAGAAATTTTAAACAAGTTTGAATACAGTTGTGCTTTCCTCCTTCAAGCAGAAGGTTGTGTATGGATCCAATACCAAGCCCGTCAGATCTGTATCTCTGAACACAATAACAACAACAACAACAACAACAACAACAACAACAGTTAAGACTTTTGGGAGAAGATACAAGCTGAAAACCTTGAGGCAAGTTAGACAGAAGGTATTTTCATTCCTTCATCTTGACAGATTGGGCATCCTGGTATTTTTCTGGCCACTAATCCATTTTAAGACAGATATTCTTGGTTCATTATTTTTGCTAGTTGTTTTTGTATTCTTATATTCTGTAAACAGAATCTTGCTGTAGGTGTAGTTTGTGTAATTCTTAAGGGTAAAAGTTCCATTGCGCTGCCTGCATTAACATGATCCTTTAACTTGCAGCAGACCTTTGTCTTCAGAGCAGCTGTCTCTATGAATATTTCATTAGTGAATGTTTACTGGTAGCACTTCATACTCTTTTATTTTAAACAACTTCATTGATTCTTACTCTTTTTCTCTAGTTTTGTGTATTTCTTTTCTTAAAACTGCTATCAGAGATCCTCTTCCATATAACCTAAGAAACTTCCACATAACCTATAAACCTAAGAAACTGTGGGTGTAACATGCAGTGGTTTTCTCTAAAATTTTAATGATGTGTTACCTATGTATTACATAGATGCATATCTTTTCAATAATAGTAATAATTCCTCAAATGATGGGAGAGTGAAGTATATAAAACATGAAAAGAATTCAAGGTAATGCCCCCCAAATGGACACACATTTGGATGCTCTAAGGGTTCTCAAATATTACATTGTATAGCCCTAAGAATCTGGAGGAAATACAGAAACTGAATGTCTATACCCTGTCTTTTGCTGCTACAACAGAATATTCAAGTTAGTGATTATAATGAATAGAGATTTGGATCATGATTATGGAGGTGA
Organism: Dasyprocta punctata; assembly: GCA_004363535.1. Taxonomy (NCBI): domain Eukaryota; kingdom Metazoa; phylum Chordata; class Mammalia; order Rodentia; family Dasyproctidae; genus Dasyprocta; species Dasyprocta punctata. The sequence continues at coordinate 6,009 of RJWM01044017.1, read as the reverse complement.
GGAAACTGAAGACTGAGGAGCTGGCATTTGCTGCATTCTCCTATGGCTGTAGGTAAAGAAACACTATTTCCCCATGGCAGAAGAAAGGATGTGTGTGTGTGTGTGTGTGTGCGTGCACATGCATCTGTATTGGTGTGTAACCCACTCTTGGAATAATGAACTCACTCCTGTGATAATAGCATTAATCCATTTATGAGGACAGAGCCCTCCTGGCCCAGAACCTCTCATCAGGTTCCATCTCTAACACTGTTGCACTGGGTGGGGGGGACGGTACCATAGCACGGAGACTGGCAAAGGTGAAATAGTGATTTGTCCTACACTTATACACCACTGGACTCTCCCTATTTAGAAAATTCCACAGGAACAATCAAGAATTCATTTCCACTACAGATTCTCATAACACATGGACACCTCTTGCTGTTCCTGGGGCACCTAGTAAAGTGCCTTTCACAAAAAAGTTCTGGATAATTTGGCTTTAGAAGCTTTATAGTTCTTGTGAAGTTGTCTCCAATGCCTGATGAACCCAGTGGTTGAATGATTGCATCAGACTATAGAATTATCTTCCCACATATGTTAGGCAAGAAAGAAAGAAACCCCACAATTAGTTTAATTACCTGGCATTTAATTTAGTTGCCCGGTTCATTTCTATAATTTGAATCTCATAACTGGAAATAATTTTTACTCCCCCTTGATCAACTTCAGTAATTTTTCCCCTTGGTCATATAGGAATTTAGACAATTTTCCAACTTAGGGCAGGACATTTGAAATTGTATGCCTTTTAAAAATCATTTAATTTTATACTTAAAACAAGCAGCGATACCCTCTAGCTCAGGTTTCAGATTTAGTAGAGACATTGTGGGTGTAAATAGAGCTTAGGAGTAGTAGGAGGTAAGAGAACACTCCAGGAGGGAAAGAAATCTGTTAATTGGTACTCGGAAATAACAGAAAAATGTTTTGTTATTTTTTTCAAGCCAGAAAATTCTATAGTATAACCAATCAAAATATTAGGATGAATTACCAGCTTTGGTAAACTAGTTTTCTCAGTCTTTCAAGTGATTGGGCTATATTTTGTGAAATTCACCCCATATCAGGAAGTTATATCCTTCAAGGATTCATAGATTAACATAACCAGTAAAAAATGATCAATTAGTTTATTCTTGTTCAAATATTATTCCATAACAATATGTGAAATTTTTTTATTTAGTGAAGATGTACCGTATGAAAATGGAAACTATTTAGAATTCACTAACATTTATTGAAGCATATAGTATATATAATTTATAATACATGTTTATCACATATATGTATAGTACTTAGCATATGTATAATACTTATCGTGGGTGTACAGATAGTTATATGTAAGAATCTATCAGGCCTTGGAATGTAGCTCAATAGTAGAAAGGTACTTCACATGCACGAGGCCTTGGGTTCAATCCCCAGCACTCCAAAACAGAACAAAACAAAACAAAGCAAAATATATAAAATCTATGTTTAATATAATATAACATAGTATATATATATCATATATACATATGACACTTAGTTTAGGCATATGGAACTTGTTAAATAATTGTTATCATCTATTATCACTGTTATCAAATTGGCTCTATCTCAAAGGAACTGTGAGGCCTGGAAAGAATCAAGCCAGGCTGTCTGAAGGTTTTGCTATTGAACTATCTGTTTCACCCTGACACATACACATTGCATTACTCAGCCCAGGGTCTTAAGTGTTTTACTGACAGAATAGTTGAGATTGAGGTTAGAAGAGGGAATGGTGGACAAGATTTTATAAAACTTACAAAACATCTCAAATGACTGTTTAGCTGTTAAAATTCAACCAGGAGCTATTCAGTATTAAGGGTCACTAGGGTTTTATTTTTTGATTCTTAAGAACTTCATAACAACCATTGTCTGCCTCTGATTTGGGTTTCTTGTTTTCTTGTTTTAATCTTGAATCCCCCATTGTTGAATCATTTCGCCAAGGCAGAATATACCTTGATGGTGGTTGTTTAGTATTTTTGGGGTCCTGGATGTACCATCCTCTTGACTATGAGCCAGCTGCTTAGCTACTATCGGGGGCTCTTTTAGAACTTTTTCCAGAAGCAGTGATTGCTTTACTAGTAATTGTAACAGGCTCTTCATACAGCACCAAATTAGTACTTTTCTTTTCTTATAACACAATACTTTGTCTTGAATTCCTGTGGTGGTCCCTGCTGCTTGGCTGCCTTGTTCTTTATCCATCACTAGGACAAAATTTTGATATTCTAGTTTTTAATCTTTCCTCAGTGGGAGGGGTGACTTTCAGTTTTGTTATGGTTTGAGTCTGGATGTCCCCCCAAAATCTCATGAAGTCATGGAGGCAGGCTTCTAGAGTTTGTGAATGACTCATGGTCCAATGCTGGGATTATGAGTGTGAGTACTACACCCAAGTTGGTGTGGCTTACAAATAATATAAGGGACAGTCTTCTCTCTGTGCTTCTCACTTTTTGGTCTTATTGCTTGTGCTGTTTCCTGCTGCCACGGACCATTGCACTTTGCCATGTGCCACTCTGCCTTGGAGCCAGCTCATTACTGATTGAAACCTCCACAAACTGTGAGCTAAATAAACCTTTCCTTCCTTCATTTTGGGTGTTGGGTATTTTGTCTCAGCAATGAGAGAAAAATAACCAAGACAAGTTTCCAGTTTCTTCTATTTTCTGGTTGGGTATTTGAGTGAGCTTCATATTCTGTGGCTTGAAATATTTCAGAGTCTCATGGATTCTTGATCATTGTTCCCTCAAATGTGACCTGATACTCAGGGCTGGTTGTATCTGGAATCAAAAACCCAAAGTGGTGTTTTCTCAGACAGTATGCTGAATATTCCAGCTGTCTTTTGCCAATTTTGTGTATAGATTGGTTTTGTCAATCCCCGTGCAAAGGTTCTCTATCCCAGTGGTTCAAGTCTTGGTTCACCAGGATAATGAATAAAATTAAATATTTATGAGCACCCCCCAAAAACTCCTGTAAGTATGACATGGCATCAGAACAGGTATGTTTGAAGGAAAGGACCATCAAGCATGTCTGAGAACATCTTTATTTATATCATTGATCTGCAAGGCAAGTCCTGGCAACATCAGAGCAATTTGTATATAGAACATCTTTCATTTTCAAAAAGGATTTATTTTTATCCCCAAAATATCCTTCAATTTATTTATCCTAAGGAGTCCTGCTTCTGTGGCAGTTTTCCTTCGGCTGCATTAGTTGCAAACCTCTCTGAGAACCTCTCCTTGGCTGCCAATCCCTGTGTGACTGACACCACCTAACTGATGACCTCCTCTGGGAATAAGTGGGGGAATCACTCAGGAACAACCAAAAGTCTTTCAGAAAATAGAGTTGCCTTCCAACCACTTATAATTTTCTTCAGAGTGCTCAACCAAGAGAAATAGCTCACAGAAATATCTTTTTTTGTGTTTGTCCTGTTAGGACCAGGAAACTATTTTCTACCCATTATACAGGGAAGGTTTGGGAGGAATGATGGCTGAGAGATGTCATCATTTCATGGAAGGGTCCTGCCTTTAAGATGCAGGATAGATAGAAGCACAGTGTAAAATTTCACATTGCAGTGTGAATAATGACATTTTTAATTAACAAAAGCATTATTGTGCACAAGCCAAGAGATGATTTCTGCAGCTGTTGGAAACCATTTCCTCCAGGACTCATCTTGCTAGTCTGTCATCAGGTGACAGTGTCTCTTGGGCTGCCTGCCAGTTCTTGGATGGCTGAAGCACTTGCCTGGCCTCTGGCTGCTCACTCCACAGTGCTCTCTGAAAAGAGTCACCCAGAGTGACTCACACAGAAAACCGTTACCTCATTTTGTCCAGTTCCATTGTGTGGGCTGAAGGTTGAGTTTAGATGGGGAGAGAGAAAAGCAAGGATCAAAGATGAGGCGACTAATTGACAATTTCAATTATAAAATGATACATGAGAACATCAAAGGTCTTGAAAAGGAGGTGAGGTGAGGGTTTTGCCCTCTACTGGATTTCTTTTGCTTCAATGTACTTGTGAGTCACAGGCTGAGCTGTAGTGAGTTCAAGGCAGTTGATACAATGACATGAAGATATTTGGGTGAATAACTTCTAGTGGGATTTTATGGGACAGAGGGCTACTATTTATTTATGTCATTGATCTGCAGGAGTGGCTACTATTTCTACTGAAGGGAAGACAATAATCTTGAGAAAGCTCTTCACTGCGTGGCTGTCTTGATACTGTTGAAGCCCATTTGGAAGTTGGACTCTACCAGTTCAGCATAGGCTAAAGTCATCTCAAACTCTACATCATGCTTGATAGTCTCTAGGTTCCAGTTTTGGAGTGTGCTGTCTTTGGTCCTCCTTTGGATGCAGGCTGAGATAAAACTAATTCATTTGTTTCCATCAGTCTTCAAGTGTTTATTAACCCAAACTTTGTGCTGGGTACTCTTCCAGGGGCGGGAGATATAGTGAGGAATGAGGTACTCAAAGAGACTGCTCTCAAGGAGCTTACATTCCAGTGAAGGAAGATAATATACAAACAACCATATTTCAGAGATAATTTCAAAGACTCTAAAGTAAGTTCTTTAAAGGAGGTATAATAGGTTAAAGGCACCAAGACATTAAAGGGACTTCATTAGATAAGATAGTCAACAAAGTTCTTTTGAAAGTAGATGATATTTACTTTAAGCAGAAAACTATAGAGTGATTCAGCTTCGCTGATCAGTGACTCTGATTTTGGACCCAGGCACCAAAAGGGTGGTGATTGTATGTTGTATGGCATAGGCGGGTAAAACTGACACATAAGAAAGATTTTTAGGCAGACAAATGCACAAATGCAAAGACTCTGGAGTGGGAAAGATCTTGGTGTATCAGTTCTAGTAATTTTCATAAACCAGAGTGGGTGATGGATGAAAGGAAATTGATATGAGCACTGGAGAGATAGAGAAGAGCTAGAGTGTATAAGTTTTAAAAACTACAGAAAAATATTTGCATTTTATCCTAACTATGTGGAAAACTGTCAGAAAGAAAGCGAGTCACTGTGTTCTGTAGTTTTATGAGATCACTCTGAGAGTTACATGGAGAAAGAATGACAGGAGCAAATAAGTCAGAAGTCCAGGTGGGAGACGACTGGAGTTGGATGGGCAGAAAATGGTGGTGGTCTAGTTTAGGGTCCCAAGTGGAGAGGGACTGAAAGGGAGCGATCTGGGATATGTTTGGGAGTGAGGAGAGTAGAGTCAATAGGACTTCCAGATGGATTAGATATAGATGAAGAAAAAGGGAATTATTGGTGTTAGGATGGGTAAAAGTAGGGGAGAAATGGTTTTAAGTAGAAAAAAATTCTTTTTGGATATGGCAAGAGGCAGTTGTAAAACATCAAAAGTGAAGCAGCACAGTCTGTGGCTTATCCAGTATGCCCCCAAAGGCATCTTGTAAGCCTTCCTATAAAGGCTAGAAAATTAACAGCACTAGTTATCAGGTTTTCTTGCAGTTAGAGTTCCACATATGACTTAGGTCATGGCAATCAGAGGTATTCATGAACATTTAGCAAGTGAATGTGAGCGCTTTGTGATGGCAGCTACATGCGAGGAGAATAGATATTCTGGGGCTACCTGCACAGTCACTTGTGGTAAAAATTGCTATGGTTGAACAGCAGTGGACTTCCTACTAATACATTTCCACTGTGGGGCTGGCTTCTCTTGGATGTATTATTCCTGATTGGCATCCAGACCTACTTCTTAGGTCTTTTAAACATTTTGTAAGCTACCTGCCCAAGTCTGAATGTGTCCCTTCAAAACGCAGGTATTCCCATTGTGATGGTGTTGAGAAGTCGGGTCTTAAAGGGTAATTAGGCCATGAGGTCTTTTTCTTTATTGTGATTAAGGTTTTTGTAGAAGAGTCTCAACAAAACGCTCAGTTTGTTTTCTACCTTTTGCCATGTGAAAACCTAGTAAGAAGGTCCTCACCAGACTGTATGCCAAGACTTAATCTTTGACTTCTTAAC
>RJWM01044016.1:0-13491 GCA_004363535.1 Dasyprocta punctata | reverse complement strand
CCAAAAGTGTTAGTAAATGTCATGACTCTCCAAAAGGCATTTGAGAAGATAAAATGTGTCCCTTTCTTTATTCTTCACTCTAAAATCAAACTATATTGTAAAAAAGACAAACAGTAGACTACGAAAAGTGGAACACTACTTAGGAACCTCAAGACACAATAATAGTAAGGAGGCATGTAATCTGGATTTTCTTATTACTTCCTGTTTTCTGAAATTTATAGTAAAGAACTTGGTACCCTGAAAAATCAATGATTGCTAGCCAGAAGTAAAATCAACAAAAGCCTGTTCAGTAGCCCAAGTATCAGGAGAGTGATTACTTGCTTGTGGGGAGAAAAGTAGACAACCACACTTCTATTCCATAAAAACACTACACACACACACACACACACACACACACACACACAAAACAAAGGCCTCCACCCTATTTGAGCCAGGAAACAGCTTCAAAAGAACCTAGACACTGACCCTCAGAACTGTAAGAGTCACCCTTCAATCTTATTCAGGTTCCCATTCCCTAATCCAACCATGGCCACTGCATGGAGTCAGTGAAAACCAGTTTCCCCCAAGAGTGAGAAGATGTCATGCTCCTTTCAGACTAGAAAGCAATCCCCTTTTATTTAAAAGAACTCTTAATTAAAAGCATATTATTTAAGGAATATAAATCATCATAGAAAAAATAAATTGCAAAACCAAAATTATGGCTAGCAACTTCAGCAGACAAACTATAGTGGTTTTTCAAGAAAAAAATCTATTTCTTTTACTCTAAATAAAAAGCATTAGTATTTCATTGCATGCAATATTAAGTATCATTCACTGCCAGCCTCACTTTGCAAAACAAAAATACTGTATATAACCTAATAAACATAGGCAAGTCAAATACATTCGACCTTAGAAGCATTTTCATGAAAAATAAGTGAACTCTCCCCATTATTTTTCTGACTTATCTTTCTAAGAATCAAAAGAAAAGTGTTAGAAAAGCCAGATTTTAAAATGATTTATACATTTTTCTATGATGTTACATTCATTACACTCAGATACGTTAGCTATTTATCTTTCTGCAAAGATCTGCACACATTTAAATCATAACAGTTTTAATTTTGCTTCTGTGAGTTCACAGAAATCCTTTTCAATGTTGCTCAGGTCTACTGAACACATTTTTTTGAGAGAAAGAAAAAGGGATATTTTGAAATGAAATGAAATATCCATGGTCTAGCATAACAGTTTCCTCCAAATATAATGAAGCCTCTTTGTAATGTCTGTGGAAACAGACTGAAATTTCTTGAATACATGGACATGACACTTACTCATTTTATTCTCTGTAGCAAAAATCTAATAATAATTCTATGTGAGGCATGTGAATATTTTATTTGTTACATAATGACTGTACTCATTTAACATCAGAATTTTTATAATTGAAAATATCATTTCCTATTTTTCAATTTTATTGATAATTGTTTAATGTTAACACACAGAAAATGGAAATTTTGCAGTATTAACATTTCCACTATTTTAGTATATACATTATTTTTGCAATTTTATATATATATTCAATTTTGAAAAATCATGTGTTTGTATCTAATCATTTTCTAGCATTTATTATGCAAGTGGTGCTAAAATTCTGTTAAATATGTATATATGTATATATACATATATATTTTTTATTTATTTCTTTATTTTTTTTTTGTACTGGGGATCAAACTTGCAACCCCGCTCCTGCCAGGCAGGTGCTTAGGCCACTGAGCTAAATCCCTGGTAGTATTTTTTTAAGACAGGGTCTCACTATGCAGTTCAGGCTGGCCTTGAACTCACTTCACAGCCCATACTGGTCTCGAACTCAAAACAATCCTTCTGCCTCAGCCTCCTAACTGCTGGGATTAAAGGCATGCATCACTATGCCCAGCTTAAATATAATATTTTTAAAAATGTGTATTATCTCATTTTTTAACTACAAGAAAATTGCAATGTACAAAATCATTGAAACTATTTAAAGGATAAAGCATTCTGTTTTGAAATCCTAATTAACTGAAGCTTGGATTGAGTTTTTAAAAAGATAGTGAATTAGTTTAAGAATATTGAATGTGCACCTTTATTTCCTTGACAATTTTTAGATGTGCAAATGTAGATGGTAGATTCTGCCAACAATACATGGTGGTGGAGTTTAATAAATGTTCTGAAAGAAATATAAAGAAGAATTAATTCAAATGCAAGTAAAACTTTTTCCCATAGTAAAAATTATTTTGAAGTGAGTCACAAATGGTGAGGCCCTGACAGTTTCTAGAAATGGACAGAAAAAGAGCAACAAATCTCCAGAATGCAAGTATAATCTTGAAAAATATGAATCTATTTAAACTGTGGTGTAATTGAATGAGGGGGAAACAATAGGACAGACACCAGGCATTGTCTGATGGATATCTGCAATGGGCCTATGGAATGAGCTAATACTTTGTTGTCATGGATACAAAAAAATATAAATAAAAAATTTAAGAATCTCATATCATACCAAGTCAAAAAGCTTTCAAACCCACTAGCCATTGAGATTCTACAAAAAACAAAATAATTGTTTTAGTTCAAGAACATATACATTTTCACAACTAGTAACACTCATTGTTACCCTACTGGACTGTCAATAACTCCTCAAACTAATGTATAAACTTCAAGACATATTATACACACACATATAACTACATCTAGCCTTTAACTCACTTTTCCCAAAAAAATATCCTTTGCTACATGAAATTTCTGAAGAAAGGATCAACTTGTTATTCCCCATGTAAGGAATCTTTTTCAATAGTTTCTCATCATAGATTCCAGTGTTTGCCTTAAGTGTGTACGTCTGTCTGCAGGTGTACTTACATACATCTGAAGTAATACTTACACAACAAAATTGGTTCAACATAATCAAGGAAACCAATTTTTACACCATCTTATGTAAGGTAATGTATTATTTCTCGCTGTTAGTTTACTATTTTTTTACTTAATAAATACTGATATAGTACTATAACATGTTTAGTTGCTGTCTAAATGATCTACAAATGTCAATTTATTATCACAACAACTCTGGGGGTGACCCTAATTATTTCCATTTTGAAGATGAGAAGATTGAGATGAACACATGTACAATTACATGTCTATTAAATTCTTTTTAAGAAATTTTAAAAAACAGGTATGAGAGTGCCCTTGTTACAGTTCAAGCATGAGATGTCCCCAAAGACCCGTGCTTGAAGGCTCAATCCACCGTGCAGCAAGGCTGGAGACACGGCAGAGGGAGACGAGTGGATCACAGGGTGGAGACCTCATTACTGCCTGAGTCCACTGAGAAGTCCCCAGCTGAGTGGGCTGTTGGTAAGTGGGCCAGATGGAGAAAGGAGGGCACTGGGGCTGTCTCTTGTCCTTAACCCCTTCCTCTCTCTCAGCCTTGGGCTCCAGGCGGGGAAGAACTCTGTTGGTTCCAAGGTACCCTTTTACTATGATGTGCTGCTCCATCACTGGCCTGGGAACAAGGAAGTGGGCAGATCAAGGTCTGAAACCATGAGTGCAAATAAACATTTAGCCCTTAAATTGATTTTCTCCAGTGTTTGGTCATAGTGGTGGAAACAGGACTAATTCAGGGCTCTCCTGAAGCAACATGCTAAGTAAGCACTGGTTTTTCTTTTGCTTTTCATTAATAACATTCAATTGTTTTAACTAACTTATGCATTTTCATTATTGTTGTTACACAAGTTATAGTTTTTTGATCAAAATAATTGTTGCTTAGCATATAATGACATGGTACATAGTGCCATAGACATTATGGAGACTTCCATAGTTGGCTCAGTATCCTCAGTTCAATTTTCTGCCAATAAAATGGGATCTCAATTCTGAACTGAGAAAATAATGTCAATGATAACTCTCACATTGTGATGATAGCAAATGAATCAGAAATCAAGGAGAAAATGTTGCTGTCCATTAATATCTAGTTAGTAACTGTGATACTTCCTTTATAAACATATCGATAGTATGGAAAACTATCAAGAATTCATAAATAGTGGTAGAATCCCATTTCTCTACCAGCAAACTCAATATGCTGTCTGTATGCTTGTCTTCACTGCCCTCAGAATTCTAAAATCTTATGTCAGAAATGTGTATGGTAGTCATATATCAGAAAATTTCTCTGACTCAGTGCTCTTTTACTTTCAAATCAACTATTCACACCATTGCTATGACATTTCAGACCTTCCACAAGTCTCTGTAATTTATGTACATCCACCACAGTCAGTGTTCTATTGGTAGCAGCGTATGACTTATAACATTCTTCAGGTGACATCTTCCAAAATTCTTGTCTTGAAACACATAGACTACCTCTACCAATGTATGTGTTTCTTCTTTTTCTTGTATGCTTTTGTAAACCAAGTGTCTTATTAACTCATTTTAATCCTTCATCACATTTGCTTCATCATTTGCCACAACCCACACAACCCTTGAGGTTCCTTGGGTGAAGGACCCTAAGAGGATGAGAAAATAAAGAAGAGACAAAGCTGGGGTCAGGTGGAGCCCTTATCCTCCTGATGGGAGGAAAGGAACTGCCTTTTCACTGCAGGGGCATTTATTTATACATTTAGCAGCTTAATGTCACATGACACCCTGCTGTCTTAGCAACCCGCCATTCAGATTGTCTTGGGGTTAGGTGTTCTCTGGGATGAAGCAGCTTCTTCATGTGGCTTGACCCAGGCATCCTTTGTTCTTGGGTTGGCCATGCCCCAGCCCTGTGCATGTGGTCACTTTCCAGCTTTAATGCCATTTCACAACCCATAATAGCAATCATTCAGCTGTGACTTCATGTTTATTATTGTGATTGTTTGACTATGGTCAGTATTTCTCAGTGGACTACAAGAAGCCTGAGGCAAGAATCACATCAGTGTGCACTAATGACTGTCCACTGCTTCTCCAGTGCTGTATATATCAACTCTGTAAGTGAATAAGACAATTATACAATGAATGAAGGTAGCACTTAGTATAATATATTCAGATGTGGCAGTCAGCTTCCTGCTGCTATAACAAATGCACAGGATAATCTGCTTTTCAAAAGAAAAAGTTTATTTTGGCTCATAGTTCAGTAGATCGGGGTCTAGGAGCAACTGGTGACATCTCTTTGGGGCCTGTGGGAAGACAGAACATGTTGATGGGAAGTTGATGCCTCAGCAAGTTGCTCACCTCATGGTGTCAGGGAAGGGAGAGGAAAAGGATAGATGAGAGCTTAATATCCCCGTCCGTGGGGTGCTGGTCCAGAACACTGCCCTGAAGTCCCCTTCTAAACTTTCCACTGCTTTCTAATAGTGGTAAAGTAGGGGCTGAACCATTAGCATAGGACCTTTGAGGGACATTTCACAACCCAACTGTAAAAGCATATATTAAGATTAGATATAGCAATTATCTCATATTTTCATGCAGAAATTACCTAGGATACTAAAATGTGTTACAATGAAAGCATCGCTTTAAATGTCAAATTAATGTTTTAAACTGGTAATAAGTTTGGAATGAGTGATTAAATCATCTTTATTAAAGATTACATGCCCACATGTGCAGCATTTTGTTAAAAGAAAAAGGGGAGAATTAAGTGTATTTTCTTATGGAGGTGGAGGGGGCAGTGTCTAAAGAAAGAACATTAGGAACAAAACATGTTCTCTTTAGAAGTAATTAACCTCCTGGTGCCATCTGCATTATTAATGTGATGGGATTATTATACTGTCCTAATGTATCTGAATTTCTATTAATGTTTTCTCCACTAAATAAATAAAAGTGGCTGAGTAAGAGATGACATTTGCTTTAACTGTTCATTATGGACTTTTTTTTCTAAAGCTGTGGTAGTTTGTTAAATACAAACTGTTAAATGGATGGTATTTCATGAGAGGTTTTGAACCTAATTATGCCAAATGTCATCATTTTATTTATTAAAAGGATTTGAAAAATTGCTCTGCAAAGATGATGGATACTTGAACTTCTATGATATTTAAATTGTTCCATTAATTCAAAATAAATTTTGTGAAACAAATTGGATTGGCCATACAATAAGATTAACTGATGATCAAGTTGAGTTCTTGTTGGATAACATGGAATCCTGTGGAATGTACTTCTATATACCTCTCAGTGAATTATATTGTTGAAGAAGTGAGCTATGGAACATCAATTAAATTAGAATGAAGATATTTTATGAATTTGTAATTGTGATACAATATCCATGTTCAAACATTTAGCAAAGCATCCTTCTTAAAATGTCATGATTGTTTTTTTAATTTTAAGATGTTTATTTTTTATATGTATAAGATTTTGTATTGATTTCCAGAAAGGGTATTGCAAATATAAATTAACTTGAATACTAAAATGAATGTTAAAGCACATTGTATTTTCATTTTTTAAACATATTCTGTGTTGATGTTTATTTTTTACTAAATGGTTTGATTTGACTTCCTGAATAGTATGTCACAGAGTCTTATAACTGACACTCAAATACTATAATTTCGTGTATAAAATGTTAAGGTTTTAGTATTTTCTTGAGTTACTAATCATACTCTTTCTAGTTCTGATCTAGTCTCTTCTTTGTTATCTTTTTAATTTATAAACTAAATCCATTCTTTATAGGATGCTATCCCTTGGTTTCAGATTTAATAATAAAACAAATTCAATTATTATTGGTCCTGTAATTTCAAGCACACTTGTGGGAATATACCTATCCATACTTTAATGAAAGTATAGTCAATAGACAAAGTTTTCACTAGACAGAAGGAGTTGATTCTGGTGATCTTTTACACAACATGGTGAGCACAGAAAATAACAATGTGTTATAAGGAAAGAATGGATGTTATAGTGAAGGGTGTGGTTTCCCTTATTTCTCTCTCAGTGACTTTGTGGTTTGTGTACAGGAATGCTATCGATTTTTGAGTGTTCACCTTGTATCCAGCTACATCACTGAATTTGGTTATTACTTCTAGAAGTCTTCTAAAGGATTTTTGGGGGTCTTCTATGTAGAGTATCATATCGTCTGCAAATAATGATAATTTCACTTCTTCCTTTCCTATCCTTATTCCCTTTATTTCTTTCTCTTGTCTAATTGCTCTGGCTAATATTTCCAGAACTATACTGAATAGGAGTGGTGATAATGGACATCCTCGTTTGGTTCCTGATTTTAGGTTGAAAGTTTTCAGATTTTCTCCATTTAGTAAGATGTTGGCTGTTGGTTTATGATATATGGCTTGTATCAGGTTGAGGTAGAGACTATCTATTCCGATTTTCTCTAGGGTTTTTATCATGAATGGGTGTTGTATTTTATTCAAAGTTTTCCTGCATCTATTGAGATGATCATGTGGTTCTTGTCCTTGGCCCTGTTGATATGGTATATTACATGTATTGATTTGCGTACCTTGAACCATCCCTGCATTCCTGGGATGAATCCCACTTGATCATGATGTATAATCTTTCTGATAACTTGCTGTATTCTATTTGCAGTATTTTATTGAGGATTTTTGCATCTATGTTCTTTAGGGAGATTGGCCTGTAATTTTCTTTTTTGGTTGGGTCTTTCTCTGGTTTTGGTATTAGGGTAATACTTGTTTCCAGGAATGAGTTAGGGAGACTTGCTTCCCTTTCAATTTCATTGAGGAGTTTGAGGAGTGTTGGCATTAAGTCTTCCCCAAATTTCTTGTAGAATTCAGTGGTGAATCCATCAGGGCCTGGGTTTTTCTTTGTTGGTAGGGTCCTAATTACATTTTCAATTTCATTAGCTGAAATTGGGTTATTTACTAGCTTTACATCTTCTTGATTCAGCTTAGGAATCAATCAAACAAAGGAAGTAAAAGATCTATACAGTGAAAATTACATTACACTGAAGAAGGAAATCGAAGAAGATTTCAGAAAATGGAAAGATATTTCCTGTTCATGGATAGGAAGAACAAACATCGTGAAAATGGCCATTCTCCTAAAATTATTGTACAGATTTAATGCAATCCCAATCAAAATACCACTTGCCTGCCTCACAGAGCTAGAGAAAGCATTCCTGAAATTCATCTGGAACCAGAAAAGTCCTAGAATAGCAAAGGCAATTCTGGGCAAGAAAGGTAAGGCAGGAGGCATCACAATCCCTGACTTAAAACTATACTATAAAGCTACTGTGATAAAATCCGCATGGTACTGGGATCAAAACAGACCTAAAGATCAATGGAATAGATTAGAAGATACTACAAACACACTTAGCCACCTCATCTTTGACAAAGGAGCCAGACATGTACATTGGAAGAAAGATAGCCTCTTTAACAAATGGTGCTGGAAAAACTGGCTTTCTATATGCAGTAAACTAAAACTAGATCCATGTCTATCACCATGCACTAAAATAAAGTCAAAATGGATCAAAGATCTAAATATTAAAACAGAAACACTAAACTTACTAGAAGACAGAGTAGGTAAAAATCTTGATGACATAGGAGTAGGTAGAGAGTTCATGAACAAAAATCCAATTGCACAGGAAACACTTCCCAGTATTAACAACCGGGATCTCATTTTACTAAAAAGTTTTTGCATGCCAAAGTAAATCTCCAACAGAGTAAAAAGAAAACCCACATACTGGGAAAATATCTTAGCCAATTGTCCATCAGACAAATGACTTCTATCTAAAACATATAAAGAATTAAAAGAAATCAGGCCCCTAAATTTCAAGGACCCACTCCAAAAATGGGCATCTGAGATGAATACACACTTCTCAGAGAAAGAAATACAAGTGGCAAATAAATATATGAAAAAATGTTCACCATCAATGGTCATTTGGGAAATGCAAATTAAAACAACACTGAGATTTCATGTGACTCCAGAAAGAATGACCAAGTTTAAAAAATCAAGCAATAACAAATGCTGGAGAGGCTGTGGGGAAAAAGGAACTCTTCTCCACTCTTGGTGGGATTGTAGAGTGGTGCAGCCACTGTGGAAGTCAGTGTGGAGATTCCTCAAGAAGCTAGGATTAGAGATCCCATTCAACCCAGCTATCCCACTTCTGGGCATTTTCCCAGAAGAATTGAAAACATCATACCACAGTGATATTTGTGCACCCATGTTTATAGCAACCCAATTTGTAATAGCCAGATCTTGGATACAACCCAGGTGCCCATCAATCAAAGAATGGATAAAAAACATGTGGTATTTTTATACAACAGAGTACTACTCAGCTATCAAGAAAGATTGCATTGAGACTTTTATAAGTAAATGGACATGACTTGAGACCATACTCATAAGTGAGATAAATCAAATCCACACGTGTAAATACCATATTGTCTCCCTAGTGTAAGAAACTGAAAAAGTATATATGATCCAAAATCTATAATAAATACTATGTAAGGGTAAAAAACAGCTCAAAGAGCAAAAGTAAATTGGAAGGGAAAAGGGGGAAAGAGGGAAGGGAAAAAGAAAAGATATAAATCTGTATATATGGAAGATAACTAAAATGAATATACAGCTGAATGTATTAGTTATTTAGAGAGAACAATTGACACTCATATGGTTAGATCAATTTTACATGTCTATATCTCTTAATGTAAACAACCATTTTCAAGATAACAATATGCAGTATTGCAACCATTGTCAAGTTTCCATCATCTTGTTTTGTAAACCTGTAATGTTACTGTTGTGCATTTACTCTAGTCATTTGTTTGTCTCTTTTGCTTTTTATCTTTCTTATATGTGTCTTTTTTCTTTCTCTTAAATAAAAAAAAATAAGGAAAGAATGGAAGTTTGGCCTCACTACAAAGAAAGGATGAGATTTAGAATTGATGAATGTCTAATATGTTGATTATGTGATTTAAAAATATATACATGGATTTACCTTAAAATGATACCTTATAAAAAAGCCAAGCTATTATTTCATTTGACCATGTTATATCTTTTCTAGGTATCTTCTTCAAAGTGTTGCAGATATCTTACTGCAGTGATACATGCATCCTGATGTTTATAGCAGAAGAACTCATAGTGACTTACCTTGGAAGTGGCCTATAGACCCACCAATATATGAAGGAACAGAATAATTGTGTCATATATACATGGTGGGGCACTATCCAGCCACAAAGGATTGTCCTGAGTCATTTTAGGAAAATGGATGCACCATGAGACCAAAATGTTAAGTGAAGTAAGTCAGACACAAATTCAAATACCATAAAATTTCTTGTATGAGAAACCCAATGTTTAAATAATTTAAACAGCACAATGAAAGACAGGTAGTAGGAAACAGTGAGGTTGAATTTATGGGAATGGGAAAGTTATCTAGGAATGGGGAGACAAGCAGGGCAGAGGGGCAGGGTTAGTAACAAGGCTTAAGAAGGGACCTATATCCATCCCCATACCCTACCGTGAATACATTTATTACATGGCACTAGCACTCACTGATAAAAATAATAAATCAAAACATAAAATAAAACTAGGGTAACGCGTGTGAAGTGATGTTGCAGGCAAATGGGGAAAAGTGGGTCCAAACCACACAACTAACACACACACAAGAATTTCCAGAGCCAATGCTTAGAATTTGTGAGCATGTAGTTCCCTTATTCAGACTGTCATGTGCTTCAATTTGTGTTACTAATGGCTTGCAGATTTTATTTTAGGGATTTCCTACTTCTTTTGCTAAATTTATTCATAGAATTTTGCAGCTATTGTAAATGGCACTCATTTATAATTTTTTCAGGTAATTAATGTTCATTTATAGCAATGCTAAAGATTTTTGTTTGTGGATTTGTAACCTCCAACTTTACCAGATTTATTTATTCTAATAATTCCCATATTCAGGTGAATTCTTTAGGATTTTATATACATTTAAGAACCAAGTTATCTGGAACCAGTGACAGTTTGACTTCCTGCTTTCCAATAGTGATGCCCTTTATCTTGTCTCTTACATAATTGCTGTGGATAGAATTTCTAGTCTTATGTCCAATGAAAGTAGTGAAAGCAAACATTTGTGTCTTGTTGCAGACCTTAGAATGGGCATCTCCAGCTTTTCTGCATTCAGCGTGATGGTATTGGTGGCTTATCATATATGACTTTTACTATGGTGAGATACAACCCTTCCATACCTGATTTTTGAGATTTTATCAGGAAAAAATGTTACTATTTTTTCAAATCCCTTTTTTGGTCCATTGAGACAGTTACAGTGTACTGTGTGGTCCCCCTTTCTTCAGGTGTTACGGCATGTAGTTGGTTTGCACATTGTTATGGTTTAGATCTCAACTGCTTCCTGAATGTATGTGTTTGAAAGTGGGGCTTGCTGGAAAGACCCAGAACACCGGATGGACAGATTCTTCTCCTTGGTCCCTCTCTTCTCTCTCTGCGTCCTGGCTGCCAAAAGGTGAGCAGTTTTCTGACTCCAGGCCATTTCTGCTACAGAAAAGCCAGCCAACTTCTCGTGGACTGAAAGAATGAGCTATCTAATACTCTCTTGCTTTAATTTCTGGGTGTCAGGTATTTTCTTCCAGCAACTGGAAAGAAAAACACAAGCTAATTAATATAAGTTCAATGGTCTTTGCATTCCTGGAATGAAGGCTGATTGATTACGATAAATCTTAATGCTTTGTTAGATTCAGTTAGTCAATAATTTGCTAAAGATTGCATTGATATTTATCAAGAATATTGACGTAAGGGCCAGGAATACAGCTCAGCAGCACAGCACCTGCCTGACAAGCGCAAGGTGGTAAGTTTGATACCTAGTACAAAAATAAATAGAAAAATAAGAATATTGACCTATTCCTTACCAGTTTTTTTTTTTTTTTTGTCATTGTCCAGTTTTGGTTTCAGGGTAATATCAGTCTCATAGAATGAGTTTGAAGGAATTCTACCTATTTCATGATTTTGGAATGTTTTAAGAAATATTAATGTTAGTTCTTTAAATATTTGGTAGAAGTTAACACAGAAATTGCCTGCCTGCTCCTGGTCCTTAGTGTAGGTAAGGGTTTGCCAGAGTTTTGTTTGTTTATTTGTTTTGTTTTTTTGGCTTTTGAAGAACCACCTCTTCATTTTGTTGATCTTTTCTAATCTTTACCATTTTTTCCCTGTATTATTTTGGTTTGTTTCTCTTTTTCTGTTTTTTCACATTCTTAAGGATGCAATGATAGGTTGTTTATTTGAGAACTTTCTTTTTTATTTTTCTTGGAAAAAAGAATTTATTGTTATAGAATTTCTTCTAATAACAGTCTTTACTATATCTACTAGGTATTTTATATTTCCATTTTGTTTCATAGTTTTAAAAGCAATCTTTTCTCAAATTCTTCCTTGATCCACTATTTGTTCAGAAGTAAATGATTAATTCTTCAAGCATGTGCATAGTTATGAAATTTCTCTTATTATTGAACTGTAGTTTTATTGGGTGGTGGTAAGAAACATACATTTTAATGATCATAAATAACTGAACAGCAGATATTTTAAAATATTTATTTTCTATACAACATTAAAAAATATCTTAAACCAAGGCTTTTCCTTTGTACATTTATTGATGCTGAGCATTCTATTATTTGAAAAGTGTTGATTAAGCTTTGTTTATCATATTTATTTCAAGATTAATTATTCATTTTGTTAAAAGAAAATAACATCAAACAAAATAATACAGCTTTCAGATTTCTAGGAGACTACAGGGAAAGCAATAGTGTGCATATAGAAATAGGGGTGCAACCTGTTCATTTAGCGTGCTTCAGGAACATCAACTGTTGTAACATTTTAGCTCTAAAATTCCCGGCAATTACTCTAACGGCAGACATGAGACTAGTCAGCTGAAGTCCAGCTATGATTGCAGTTCCTCTATTGCATAGAAGGATGTTGTTTGGGTCCTGGATAGATAACAAGGCCTGATTCTTAACTACACATTTTTTCACATGAAGAAGAAACTTCAACTCAAGACCTTCTGCATAGGTACAATTGCATACATAGGCGGAAGCTTAAAATAAATTATAATGGTCGTTCAACTTGTTGCAGTTTGGGGATGCTCAAAAATTTGCCTTCCATCTTCATTATTTTTTTATAAAATCAACAGCAATTTAATTTATTCTCATGATTAGGCTAATTACATTTTGTTACAACTTTTTATTTATCCCAATATATCCAAGGCTGCCAAAGCTGGTGGAACGCCTTACTAATTAACAAAGTTATGAAGGGACACAGACTATTATAGCACGTACTTTGGAGCATCTGAAAGAAACACAAGCACGGTTCCTTGCAAAAATCAGGCTTTTATTCTGGGAAGATCTTTTTTTGGGACATGTGCATATATTCTAATATCTACATTAATTTATGCCAAAAACTCAGAAAAAGATTAGTGAAAAAAATACTGCATATGACCAGCAATGTAATCTAAGAGTTAAGTTACATATTAGGTTTTAAAAATGAATGATATAATATAAACACATTTTAAAAAAGAAATCTCATAATGCATACTGTTTAAATCTTCCTAGTCATAATAATGCAGGATTTAAAAAATACACTAAAAACTATTCAAGAAATAGA
>RJWM01044015.1:0-13493 GCA_004363535.1 Dasyprocta punctata | reverse complement strand
ATCCATCCATCCATCCATCCATCCATCCATCCACCCATCCATCCATCCATCCATCCATCCATCTCTGCAGCTCCTGTCTCTATCCACTTGTCTACCCATCTTTCTTCCCATCTATCACAGTCTCTTTGTGTGTCTTTCTTATCTGTCTACATCTTTCTAGCTGTCTGTTTTGCACACACCCATGCACACACTCAGACCCACACCTCTATGCAGACGTTCAGACCCATGCCTCCATGGTGGGCTGAGGTCGCCAGGGCTGCCGTGCCCAGTCTTGCCCTGCGGTGGGAGGACCCTAACGCCCATCCCCAGATCCTCCCTGCCTTCCTGTCCTTCCCCGACTCTTCCCTAGTTCTTTTCAGCTGGGAGAGGGGCCGGTCGGTGCACAGGGTGGAGGATGGGCCGGAAGCGTGTGCCCTGGTGGGACTGCACTCCAGCCCTGGGCGGGTATAGCCAGGCCTGGCTCCAGTGCACCCTCTGTGTGCCTGGCCCTGGGCACAGGATCTGCCCCGAGAGCTGTCTGGGATCAGGCAGAGGCCAAGCCCCCCAGGCCTTGAAGCCACTGTGAGGTCTCCTGAGAACAGAGCTGGGGTGGGACAACTGAGAGTCGCGGGGCCAGAGTCTGGCAAAGCTCCGAGCCACTGGGTCCAGCCCCACCTGAAGTCCGTCACCCCGGGCCCTGCGTCTCACAAGCCAGCGTGCTCCCTTCATGCAGAGTGGCCTTTCTGTGGCCTGCACTCAAGAGACCCCAAGTACACCGAGGACCCAGGTGCGCTCTGGAAGGCCCAGGAGTGACCTGTGTTTGCACAGGAGGCCTGAGCTGCGGGCAGTGAGGGCCTGGAGCGTGACCTCCAGGGCCTGGAGTGGGAGCCCACGCAGGGCGGGCCGGCGCGGAGTGGAGGGGGCGGCCTCCAGCCTGCATCTGGCCCCACCTCCTAGATGGGACATCTGGAGGGCGGCATGCCCAGACCAGGAACCCGGTGACGCCACATCCACGTGTGGTCGTGTGTCGTCTATGCGGCGGCATGTGGCTGTGGTGCCGTGTGGACTCGCGTGCCCGGCAGTGCATCGCCCTTCCCTGCGTCACCTCCCGCGCGCCCGCCTGCCTCGCTGTGGCGTAGAAGCCAGGCTGGCCCCGACCCCCCGAGCTCTGCAGTCGCCTCCCGTCACGTGTCCCGGGCTGAGCCGCTCTGGGGAATGGGGGGCGGTGTGAGGCAGCCTGGGCCTGTGTGTGCCCCAAAGCTCAGACCCCAGATGGAGGCCAGTTGGGCACAGCCATCGTGGGGACCAGGCACGGTGGTCAGGGGTGCAGGCTGGCAGGGAGGTTCAGGACCCAAAGGGGACACAGGTGGCTGCATGGCCACGCGGAAGCCACACTGACGGGACTGTGACGTGCGCCCAGCTCCCAGGCTCCACACACGGGATGCGCCGCCATCCTTGCCCACGGGCTCTGCACAAGCCACTCAGGACACACCGGGCCTGGACGCCTCTGGTCCTGTGGGACGTCCACCACGAAGTGTGCGGTGTCCAGGGAATACAGCTGCCCTTGCTGCCCGTTCTCGGGGCCGAGCTCGGGGCGGGACTGTCCCACCCATGCCAGCGATCGGGGTTCCATGCCAAAATGACAGGGGTGCTACCCATCCCCCCTTCCCAGTGAGGGCAGGGTCCCTGCCTCTGGACACAGGTCCTGAGGATGCACTCGCCAGAAGCCGTGATGTGTTCCTGCTTGTCCTTCCATGCGACCAGGGACAGAGGAGACACTTGTGACGCATGGCGTCGAAGCACTTAGGCAGATCTCCAGCAAGGGGGCCTCCCAGGGACCCTCTCACACTGAGGTCCAGCCCCAGCCCTTTTTAAAATTTTGGGACAAGATTTCACTAAGTTGTCCAGGCTGGAATCTAACTTGCAGTCCTCCTGCCTCAGCCTCCCAGAGTGCTAGAATGGTGCCTAGTTTAGTCTGGAAATTAAAATAGGGCCTAAATCCTTGCCATGTGGCTTTGCGGCAGTCCGAGCCGTGCGATAGACAAAAAGAAATACAGTATGGTATGAAGCAATGCACAATACAGAAGTTATAACCCAAAAATGTAATGAGTTGGGCGTGGCGGCGCATGTCTGCAATGCCAGCACTCGGGAGGCTGAGACAGGAGGATTGTCTCAAGTTCCAGGCCAGCCTGGGCTACATAGTGAGTGTGAGGGCAGCCTGAACTGCACAGCGAAACCCTGTCTCAAAACGCGTAGAACTGCGACTTGTGTTAGATGTATCGATACAGGGTACTATGCCATGATGCCATGAAAATGTGAGAAAACAGCCTGGTGTCTGGAGCACGTCTATAACCTCAGCACTCCGAGAGGCTGAGGCAGGAGGGTCTCAGGCTCAAACCCAGATTGGGCAAGTTAGCAACTTGGCATGACCCTGCCTAAAAAATTTAAAAAAATTTACAGGTGAGGTCAGTGGCTGACAGGAAGGTTCTTGGTTCAGGGCCCAGACCACGCACTGAGTCCATGCGTGACCGTGCGCACGCGCACACACACACACACACACACACGTGTGCTTTTGGCTCCATGAGCTCCTGTACCTGGTATAGCAACAGCTGCTTGGCTGGCGGCTTCTATCCTCCCAGGCCTGTGGTCCCTGGCAGGGTGGGTGTCAGGACAGGACCCCGGGGAGTCGCCCACCCTGCCGTCCTCTCTTCATCCTTGTGCTGCGTTCCAGGCACCTGAGCAGCTCCTGCCCTGAACACACCTGTTCCCGGCCACTGCTCTACCATTGTGTGTGCTATTTGCCTTGTTTCAAATGCCTGGCAGGCTCCTATTCATCCTTCAAAGCCCATTCCAACATTGTCCTGCATTTTTCTGAGAAACTTTCCATTTTAAAACAGCCTAAGCTCCCTCCCCAGACTGCCATGGCTCCTTTTTCTTTTCTTTTTTTGATTTTTTGAGACAGGGTCTTGCTATGTATATCAGGCTGCCCTTGAGTTCACTATGAAGCCCAGGCTGTGCTCAAACTTGCAGAAATCCTCCTGCCTCATCCTCCAGAGTGCTGGGATCACAGGTGTGAGCCACCATGCCCAGCTCTGTGGTTCCTTTTTCAATCCACCCTTTGCACGCTGGTCCTGTGTTTCAGATTCCTGGTGTGCTGACACCTGCTGGGGGCCGAGACTGTCAGCCCTCCCTGTCCAGGAGCCCCACCAGACCCCTCAGCGAGGAGGACCTGGGCGGGTGTGGTCGGGCGAGTCGGTCCCTGCAATCTCAGTAAACATCTGTCCGCTGGGCTGGGCAGGAAGCTGACCTCTTGGGCACCGGCTGGCAGCAGTGACGGGGCTATAAATATCCCCGGGCCCGCCCGGCCCTGCGCATTCCCACCGCGTCTGCCCAGCACCCGCCCGGCGGAAAGGAGGCCGCCGAGCCCTGCACCCGAGAGGCAGCCCTGGCCAGGACGCAGCCCCCGGGTCAGTGCGGCCGCGGCATCCGATTGTTATCTGAGAGCCTCGCGGCCGCCAGTGCCCAAGCCACCTGCTTTTCTTGGACATCCAGGCTGCATTTATGCCCCCAGCCTGGACGGTAATTAGAGTCCGTGGAGGCCGTGTCGAGTCCCCCTGGGCACCCAGAGGATGGCACGGAGGCGGCCACAGCCAGGCGGGAGCTGCCCATGCGGCCCAGGAGGGCCATGCGTGGGCTCAGCCTCGGCGGCAGGCTCGGTCCCGTGGAAGGCGACTGAGTGCACCTGCTCACTGCACACCAAGCCCTTCCCTGCAGGTGGCGCTGTGGGGGCCACGGAACCGACTTCCTGTTCCGGCACCTCCCGTGCCGACGCCCAGGTCCTGCAGGTCACCACCCTGGAGGCCCCAGGCCCTGGGACCAAGGGGGCCTCAGCCATGACCCGCTGCTTGACTCTGCTGGGTGTGGGTGGCTCGGGGTGCCCTGGGCACCCCATCACATTGTCCTCTCTCCAAGACGAGGCTGTCCCTCCACCCTGCTGTCCTGGGTCAGACCTGGGACATTTCACCCTGGCTTCCACTGACCCTGGCTGCCCGGTCCTGCCAGCACCCTCGGGCCGGTATCCCAATCCTGTCCCCCGCTTTTCCTGTGGCTCTGGCCTGCATTCCAGTAAGATAGGGCCCAATGCCCACACAGCCAGCACTGACCACGCAGACCCTTGCCGTGGAGCCATGGCCAGCGCAGTGGACACCCTGGGGAAGCCTGTTCTTCCCACACCACATGAAGGGCTCTTCAGAAGTCGGCCAGGGCAGGGGACACCTTCCATCCGGTGGAGAAGGGGTGCTGTGCTCACAGCCCCTGGCCGGGCCCTGACCCGCCAGCTGCCTGCTGCTTGGTGACCACGGGTACCTTGCTCCACAGGGCTCCTGCCCGGGGGTCCAGTCTCCCAACCACACACCCCAGAACTGGGTTAGGAACTACAGGGCGGGCCTGGTGCCCAGAGCCCCTTCTGTGACTGCCCGGCTCCTGGCCTCGATGCCACTCTGGAGCCAGCGTCCTGCGGCCCCCGTGGGGTACATATGTCTGCGCCTCCAGTCACAGTGACCAGGACAAGCTGGCGCTCCAGTGGTGCCAGAGGAGACCCTGCACATATCTGGGTGTGGGGGGGGCAGTGCCTGGCAGGTGGTGGTGTGGGTTCTCGGGGAGGGCAGGGAGGCTGGGGCGGCAGGATAGTGCTGCCCGCACCGGGACCTCCCGAGGGACCTGGCCTCGGTCTATGACCACGTGTCTGCCTTGGTTTCCCCATTTGGCGGGGCTGGCTACCTGGTCCCATCTGGGGAAGGGTGGGCACTTCCTGCCCAGCACCCAGGGTGACAGGCGCGCAATGGCCCCGCAGCTCCCTGTCCCCCTTGTTGCTCCGAGGGATTCATGGGGACCGCAGAAAAGGAGAAGGCAACACACACAATTCCACGCGTCACTGGGGCGGGAACCACGGCTGGCCCCGAGGACGGACGGCATCGGCCAGTGTCCTCAGGAACGGAGACCAGCGTGTGCCACGACATGGCCCTCACACGCCTGACCCGGCCACCGCACTCGGCTCCGCAAACCAGCCCATGGTCTCTGTATCCCCAGGGTGCCTGCTCCAGCGCCTGCCCTGCTGGGGCGCCCTGGCAGCCTCCACACCCACACAGCCTCATCTGCACTGACGGGGCGCTCCCCACTGCGGCCCCGGGCCGTGCGGCTCTGCCCGGCAAGGTCTCGGTGTGTGCTCATGAATGTGGACTCTGTCTGGCTACTGGCTGGGACCCTGCCCGGGGTGGCCAGAGACAGGACTGCACCGTGAGGGCGGTCAGGGCATGGGGTGTCCCCAGCCCTGTGGGGGAGGTGGCCCTGTCCCTCGGCTGCCCTGGCCACGTGGCACAGAGTCGGGAGGGACATGGCCCAGGGCTCTGAGCGCCAGCTAGGGCTCCTGAGAGGGGACCCGGGTGACCCTTGGCCCTAGGTCCCCTGCCCTCACCAACCCTTGCCACCTCCCAGCTCAGCTTCCTGGGTGCCAGGCGCTTTGGGGAAGCACCGGGCATGGACACAGAGCTGGCTGCAGCCCGCCTGCTCCAGTGTCCCCCGAGGGGGCAGGGGAATGAGTGACCACTGTCTCAAGAATGTGGGGGCAGGGGTGGCTGGCTCACTGCATCTGAGGGGCTCCCAGGTCAGAGACCCTCCGGCCTCCAGGGGACGGCGTCCAGCATGTGTGCAGGTGGGGTTGTCGGACAGGCCTTGAGAACAGGGTTGGGGTCTGCACATGGCATGCACGTTTTAACCGGGACCAGTGCTGACGCTCTGGGCACCTCTGGGGGTGTGGGACATGGCCCCCCTCAGGGGACCCAGCCTGCGGTGTGTGGAGGTCTGAGGTCTGATGGGCAGGGGTTGGGCTGGGTTCCCGCGAGCAGGGAACGTCCTATCCAACTGTCCTGGCCCACTTGCCCACCGCCTAGGGAAATGGGACGGCCTCAGCAGACTTCAAGGTACACAGCGGTCAGCCAGTGCCTGAGGGCCGTCTGCCACCCCAGTCCTGGCCACCATGGCCAGCAGAGAGGATAAACTAGGAAGGACCCGTTCTGGCCACTGTGAGGCCTCTCCCCAGGTCCAGACCCCGGCCGCTCCCGGACACCCTCTGCTTTGCTGGCCAGCCGCAGGGAGGCCGGAGCTGGCCTCCTCGGGGCCAGGCTTGGGGCAGAGGTGGCGGGCACAGCATGCCAGCCCGGTCGGGGGAGGGTGAGGTATTCCCGACGAGGCTGGGATGGGGCCGGGCGGGTGGAGCTGGGTGGGTGCCGTGGCTCTGGGGGACGGGCACCGGCGGTGGTGTCCGTGTGAGGGGGGGCGGCCCCCCGTCCTCCCTGCCCTCCCCACCTGAGGACCAGAGGGTGGCATTGGGGTGATGGCAGTGGCTCTGGTCACTGTCCTGCGCACCAAGTGCCCAGGCTGCCGGTGCCTGCATCCCTGTGGCCCTGTGGCCTCCTCCTCTCCTGGTGGGACAGCCAAACGTCAGAGAGGCCTGGTGACTTGCCAGGGGCACACAGCGTGAAATCAGCTTCCGCAGCCCGGACACGGGCGCTGTGCCCTGTGCCCCACGCCGTGGCCGGGGCCGCGGCTGGACACAGCCTTCTTCGAAAGCATGGGCTGCGGCAGGGGCGTGGCTCGGAGCCTGGGCTGTTGGAGCGGCCACTGGCTGGTGCTGGGTGCAGGGAGGCTCTGGGGCAGTGGTGACAGCAGCCCCGGCTCCCGGGCCACCTGGTGCCTCGCAGGAGTGCCGGGCAGAGGCACCCATTCCCCCGTGCAGGAGGCGTCCCCTCAGAGGATGCCACGACCTCACCACTAAATCCTGTGGCTCCAGGACGACAGGGCCAGAGCGGACAAGGGCTGAGAGCAGGAGGCCTTGGGCTCAGCCTGACGCTGAGCGTTCTCCTAACTGTGCCGGCCCTCCTTCATGGCTGGAATGTGCTACAGAGTGAGCTCCCTGTCACCAGAGGTATTCAAGCAGTGAGTGACCTGGAGGCAGGGTCTGGTGGGAGTGGCCGATGAGGGGTTGAAGTTCATGACCTCTCAATCCCTTCTGACCCCAAAATCCCGGGGTTTGCTGGTCCCTCCCTTGCCCGGGGAGGGGGGTCTGGTCGCACTGAGCACACACCTCTCTCCTTTGCCTCCCAGGCTGAGACTCCAGGGACCTGGGTTCCCTGAAGGTGTGTGTGGACACCTGCTGCTCTTTGCTGTGTGGTGGCTGGGACCTGTGGCTGGGCGTGGTGCGAGAGGGTGGGACCCTCGCAGCCACCTTTTCGGGCTGCCCATCCTCCCACGGCCCCTGCGCAGCTTCCTGGCTGGAACTGTCCAGCTGGTGTCCCCGGGGCTCGGGCTGCATCGGCACCCGGGGACAGCGCGGGGCGCAGCGCAGGCCTCGGTGCACCCTGTCCCCTCCCGGGCAGAGCTGGCCTCGGCGTCCTGGCAGTGGACGGGGCCGGGAGCAGCGCGGAGCTGGCTCTTCTAAGCTGGCGGCGGAGGTGGTGGTGGTGGCGGCGGCGGCGGCGGCGGCGGCGGCGGCGGGCGGGGGAGCGCTTAACACGTGGCAGGGTTCCTGCCGGGACGGATGGAGCGAGGCGCGGAGGGGCTAGGGCCGCAGCCCGCGGCCAGCCCCACAACAGACACTGCAGCCCTGTCACCCAGGCCGCGGCAGGGCCTTGTGCCCAGGTCGTGAGGCAGGGCAGGACCCAGCGGCCTCGGGGAGACCCAGCGGGCCCCCGCTTTCCCTTCCGGCCATGGCCACGCGGGGCGCAGTGTCCGCACAGTCCCTCCAGCCCAGCTCCCTCGGCCAGCGAAGGCGCAGGGCTGGGTGGGGGCGCCCCTACCCACCTTCCCGCGGGAGCCGGCAGCCCCGAGCCGGCCCGGGGAACCACCTCCCACCCCCGCCAGACGGTGCGTCTGTCCGAGGAGCCTGGGGACACACCGTGGGGAGCGGCAATGAATGAGCCACCCGCTGCTGCGTCTGAGCTCTGCTTGCGGGCTGCGCCCGGCACCTGGGGCGGCAGAGCCAGGCTGCCCCGACCCCGAGCCCAGCGCCCCCCGCCCGGCACCCGCAGCGCGTCCCGGCCGTGCGAAGGGCGGGAGGGGCCGTGGCGTGACTCGTGACTCGGCCAGGTGACCTCCGCCCCGCCAGCTGTCCCGCACCCGCCACACTCACCTCCCGCTCGGCCCGCGCCGCTTCCCCGCCCGCAGCCGCACAGGATCCCGGACGCAGCGCTCATCCCCGCGGCCGCCGGGGCTGCCCGCCCGCCGGGCACCGAGCCGCCGCCGCGCCGCGCCGCGCCGCGCCTGGGGCGGGGTGGGAGGAGAGGAGCCGCCTCCGCCCGGCCCAGGTCCGCGGCCGCGCAGGCAAGTCCTCGCAGGCTGGGCTGCGAGGCGGACGCCCGGCGACCCGTAGGTCGCTGAGCTGCGGCTTGGGTTACACCCCTCCCCGGCTATTTTTGGTGCCACTTTTCCTAGGTGTTGCTGCGTGGGCCCCACCCTCGCTGCGGGGTTCCCATGGTGCCCCCCCAGCCGGCAGCCAGGCAGCAAGAAGAGGCTGCTGCAGCCAGGACTGCCCACTGCCAGGGCCACGGGCGGGGCGCTTCTGATGGATCGCTGTAGCCCCGGCCCCCAGCCCTCTCTGCTCTGAGCGCACTGCGCACCCCAGGCAGGGGCCACACATACTTGGCACTGGCTTGGGGAACCCTGCTCGTGCTCCCCAACTGGCACCCCGAAGAGGCACAGGAGGTGCCCAGGACAATTCCTCCAAAGTGAGGCTCACACCCCCGGCACGGGCCCGCAGCCCCCGGGGGCAGGCCTGGCACAGGCTGCAGCAGGCAGACCCTCCAGGCCCGGCCGGTGCCTCCTGAGAGGGAGAAAGGGGTTGGGGGCTCCTCCAGAAAGGGTCCTTTCAGGGGAATTCTGCCCCTGGGGACCGTTGATCCTGTGAACCGGGAGCCAGGCCCAGGGCTTTCCCCAGCAGAAGGCCCTGCAGGGCCCTCCCGTCCCGGCCCGGGGCCCTGGGCGGGGCTCGCAGGACTCGGAGGGGCCGAGGCAGACACCTTCCTGCCAGTCATGGGAAAGGCGATGCGGGAAACACGGGCGACCCGGTCACACGTGAACGGCCCGTTCCTGGGCCTGGGATGGCTCTCTCCATGGAAACAGCCGCAGGAAGGGACTGTGCACCCCAGCCTGACCACCTCGGGGTGCAGAGCCAGGGACCCCAGCCCGGTGGAGACTTCAGACCTTCCTCCTTCCTTACCCTTCCTGCTGGGACTGTGCTTGCTTCTCAGGAAGGTGTGTAGGCACGTGTGTGTGCATGCATGCGTGTGCACTTCTGCAGGTGTCTGCACACGTGTGTGCACGGGACCCTGAACCCGGCCTGAGCTGGAGAAGCATCCAGCAGCGCCCTTCCCCGTGCCCGCCCGTCCCTGCGCCCCGCAGAGAACCCCTGCCCTGCCCGGCCCTTGTACCCAGCGACCCCCTCCAGCCGCAGCGCAGGATCTGCCACTCCCTCTCTGGCGGTGCTTAAAGAAAGGTTGGTGCCACAGCTGGGGTGCACTTGGCATCCAGCGGAGAGAGCGGGGTCCGCTGACCTCTCGGGGTGCACAGGCCAGGCCTCTGGTGCAGAATCCTTGGCCCGTGTGCCAGGGCCTCCAGCGTGAGGTCCTGGGTCATCACTGTCCTGGGCAGTGGGGTCCCCCGGCAGCCCTGGATGATGTACCTCATGTCTCGGTCCCCAAAATGCCAGAGCTCAGACGGGGAGCTGTTTCCGCCCCACCCTGGGACAGTGGGGCTGGGGGTGGCTTGTGGGGCATAGCCAGGTGCAGGTCCCAGGCCCGGCCAGGGTCACTGACTCAACTTCCCAGGGTCTGGCCTGCGCGGGCTCTCCATCCATCTGCTGGCCCCCCACTGCCTCGGGCTCTGGGCCCACGCAGCCCCAGAGGTTTCCTGGCCTGGGGTGTTGGGGCGGCCTGCCTGAGTCACCGCCCCGCCCTCTGCCTGATGTCAAAGCAAAACCACATCGTCCACGCCAGAGCAGGGTAGCGGAGCAGAGACCTCTGCAGATTCCAGGGCCGTGGCGTCACAGTGCGGCTCAGGCGTGGCCACCGGCCCAGCGAGCAGACATAGGCGGGCAGCACCCCCTGCCTGCGCTGGCCGTGCAAGGCCCCCGCACACCGTCCCGGCCCTGACGAGGCCTCCTGGCAGCTTCAGTGTCCAAATGTCCGGACCCCCAAGGAAGAGGGAAACTGAGATCAGAGGTTCAGGAGCCCACCACGTGGGAGACCGCAGTGGAGCCGAGAAGGACGGCAGCTGCTGCCTGCACCCCGGGCAGGGGTCCGCGCTCAGCCCTTGGGGTGGCAGGGCCAAGGGACGGGGCGGCATGTGTGATGGTCATGCTCCCTGCCACCCTGCGTCCAGGCGGACTGCAGGGTCACCAGGGCGAGGAGGGGACATGTTCCTGGCCCTGTGTCCGTGAGCTCTAGCCATGGCTTCTGGACCCACAAGGAGCACGGGGGCATCAGTGAGGCCGGGATCAGCGCAGGCTGAGGTCCGGCTGTAGAACGGACACTGGGCCCCCCACGCCCCAGGCTGCAGTCAGGATGCCCTGTGGTGGCGGCAGAGCTGGTGGGGGGTCCCTGGAGGGGCTGTGGCCAGAGACGCAGGCCCTCTTGACCAGGTGCCCTGCTGCCCCTCAGGCATCCGGCCAGGATGGGGCCAAAAGGCATTTCTTTCCTGGCATCAGAAAACAAAATAAGGCCCTACAGCACAGAAAGGAAACTAACATGGAAACGCATAAATCTCTACGAGTAGCACAGCGTACCGGCCTCTCAAGGGGCTGCAGGACGGGTGGAGGGCGCTTGCTGGGGGCTTGGTGGATGGGTGGGGGAGGCCAGAGTGGGGGAGCCAGTGGCAGGAGCCCTGAGCAGCCCAAGGATTCTTTCCAGACAGATGGCGGCGGTGGTGGTGGCGGTGGTGTGTGACTCAGCCGCCCCGAGGGAGACAGCTTCTGCCCCTCCTGCAAGCGGCCCTATCTGCGAGCTGAGAGGGTTGGCAGGGGCTTTCTGCGCCTCTCGGGGGATGTGGGATCCCTGTCTTGCTGGGCCCCAGGCTGCAGGGTCTGGGCACGCAGGACTGACTTTTCCTCTGCTCCGTGGGCTCATTGATCACCCCCACTTCCCAGACGCCCTTGTGCCCGCTCCTGGCTGCCCGCAGCAGGGCCTCTCTGGGGCTGGAGTGCAGGGCCCTTCCCAGGAGGGGCCCCTGCCAGCCCCGAGGCGGGAGACCAGGCCTGGCCCAGACCCCAGCTCTACTGCCTGTGGCCACGTGGCCTCAGTTTCCCTGTCTGCAGTGGTCACCCAGTGCCTGTGACTCTGCTCCATGGGGCTCGGCTCGAGGACCTGCCGGCCGGCTCCTTCAAATGAAAGCAAAACAGCGGAGGGAGCGTAACCCAAGCCGGTGCCGTGAATGGGGCCTTTCATGGGCGCAGAGCGGGGCTGGGCCCTGGGCGGAGCAGCGGTGCCCGGGGCAGGCCCGGGGCAGCGGGGGAGGGGACCACAGCCTGGCCACCAGCCTCCGTCCCCGCCCCCTGCGGGCGTCCCCACACCGAGCCGCGGGCGGAGGCGCCGGGCGTCCTCGGTCCAGGCTGCCACCACGCCTGCCCTTCCTGTCACTGTGTCTCGGGCAGAGCTCCTGACCCTGGCCCACGAGCAGGGCCAGCACAGCCAGGGCGATGTGCGGTTTCTGCCGCTGGGCCCTGGCCAGGGTGGGTGCAGACAACCGGCCCTTGTAGGTGCTTTCGGGCGAACAGGGCACCGCTCTCTGCACCACCTGGGCCGCCGTGAATGGCTGCAGTGTGCCCAGTCTCCTGCCCAGACCTGGCCCCCAGGCGGCCAACATTCTTCTTGGAGGAATGTGGCAGGCGGCCCCAGCCTCCCTCCCCATGGGCTCTGCTCCCACGCAGACACCAGCGCCCTCCCTCTGGGCACACCAGGAGCCCGTGCCTCTGTCTCTGCCACCTGCTGCTGGACTCGCGCCACGCTGCCCTTTCCCTCCTTGGGGATGCGGCGTGGTGTGGCGTGCAGGAGGAGGAGGCGTTGCCGCAACAGGGCCTCGGCCGCCTGCCGTGGTCAGCATCTCCAGCTGGAGTGGGGCACGGGGCACCGTGCCCACCACGTTGCCTGATTCAGAGCGACCACATGGGCGGAGTAGGACCCACGGAGAGAACGCAGCGGGGCCTCTGACGGCGAGGCAGGCAGTGCCCGCCGCCCCGTGCGCTTCCACGCGAGGACCTAACCCTCCTGCGGCTCACCCTCCTCTCCTCCATCTCCTTCCCGATCAGGCCACACTGAGCTGCCACAAGTTGTCGTAAATGCTCCTTGATCTCCATCAATGCCGTATACGATATTTCTCCTTCCTGGAATTTTCCCCCCTTCCTGTGAATTTGGCCATTCTAGCAAACTCCTATGCATCTTCCAAGACCCCTTGGGAGCCACCTCTTCTAGGAAGCCTTACAGATACAGGTTATGCCACACAGCCTGCTGTGTCCTTCTCAGGCCAAGGTCTCCCTCAAATCTGTGTACCTGGCCTCAGAGAAGGTCGCACCCTGCCAGCATTTCCAGTGTCCATGATGGCCCAATCCACCCCTTCGTTCCTCACTACACATCAGGTGTGTTCCTGATACCACAAGTCTTTTCTCTCTTGAAACCTGCTCAAGATTCCCCACCCCTGGGGAGCCCTCTGTGCTACCTGGGGTGATGGTGCAATGTGGCGATGGCACTGAGCACAAGGAATGCCGGCTCCAGAGGCTTGGGGGACGTCTGGCCCAGGCTTCTATGTCGCAGATGAGGACATGGGGTCCAGATGGGACAGTGGCTTGATGATCTGTGATGGGCCCAGGGGCACCCATGTGGGGCCTCCCTGTCCATCCCAGGCAGCTTGGCCCCCTGTTCTGCTGGTGATTCGACCTCTGTCCCGGACCCTCTCCCAGGCCTCACGGTCTGTCTCCCTCCAGGCCTCCAGAGCCCTCGCATTGCCTCCTGGAGACACCGCTGCAATCCGATCCAGCCAGCCGTGACGGTGGCCAGGGGAGGGGCGGCCCTGCTGACCTAGCTGTGTGACTTTGGACAAGTGGCATTTTCTCTTGAAAACTGAACATAACATATAGCAACCACCTTACAAGGTGATCACAAAGAAGCAGCGAAATGAGGCAGAGAGCTGAGGAAAGAGCCCGGAGCAGAGCCTGGGGGCCGCCATCATCCCTGCAGTGCGACCAGGCCAAGGTGGGGATGGTGGGGGTGGTGATGGTGATGGTGGTGATGATGATGGTGGTGACGGTAATGGTGATGGTGATGGTGGTGGTGGTGGTGGTGATGGTGGTGATGGTGGTGATGGTGATGATGATGGTGATGGTGGTGGTGATGGTGATGGTGATGATGGTGATGGTGGTGGTGATGGTGGTGATGGTGATGGTGATGGTGGTGATGGTGATGGTGATGGTGATG
>RJWM01044014.1:0-13484 GCA_004363535.1 Dasyprocta punctata | reverse complement strand
TTTTTTTTTTTTTTTTGTAATTTTGAGACTTGCCTTCTTAACTTCCTAAGGTGACCTGGACATATAATCCTCTCACTTCAGCGTCATGAGTTTCTGAAATTTCACATGGGTACCACCAGAGATGGCTTCATCATTTTTTAAATTCCTTATGTGCTTAACAAATATCAGGCAAAGTTTAAAATAGAAAATTTTGCAGTTAATCATATCTAGTGTTTTTCTCAAAGTCTCATAATAAGCAGGAACTAAGTGATGGATGCACATAATCTGTTTCATTCCTTAACCCCCAAATTCTGAAACTGAAATCCATTCACAGAAACAATGAAGGAAGCAGGAGCTATGCCATCATCTACACCTTCCTGGAGAAAGGTCCTTCTTACCAAAAGAACTGAGAACCAAGAATGATGACGGGTTTCGTATGGCTATTTTTTCCTTATATTCATAGTTGATCTCTCAAAACAGAATGAGACCTTTTAGGAATGTCCAAACAGAAACAGAAACTAATCTCCATCACATTTTAGCTCGGCAGAAGTTGCCTTTTCTTGTAG
The DNA here is from genome assembly GCA_004363535.1 of Dasyprocta punctata. Taxonomy (NCBI): domain Eukaryota; kingdom Metazoa; phylum Chordata; class Mammalia; order Rodentia; family Dasyproctidae; genus Dasyprocta; species Dasyprocta punctata. The sequence continues at coordinate 12,939 of RJWM01044014.1, read as the reverse complement.
ATAAGTCCTAAGCAAAGTGTAGAGAAAAGGGCTGTTGAAAATGGTATGGCACTGAGTTGTGTATGAATAGCAGGGGTTGTGTCGATACTGCATAGCTTTCGCACATGACCTTTATCAGAATACTGAGTATCTGAGGACTAAACAACAAATTAGACCATGATTAAGGTCTTAGTTTGCCTCTGGGTGGAAAACATACAAGACAGATCTAAATAGTAGTGAAAAGTCCTTAAACTGAACTGATTTTAGAACCAGAGTGCATGGAAGATTTGTCAAAACTGGGGAGAACCTTAAAAGATTCATTTCCTACTAAAACAAGTAAAGATATTTAATATCAACTGAAAAGTATATTCATTTTTCATAAAATTTAAACAAGGTCCATATTCTGATAATATTCAAAATGCCACATGTGCAATCCCACATCATTTGATGAAGAAACAGGAAAACCTGAAAAATTCTCTAGAGAAAACAAGGAACAGACATGATACATATTAGGAACTTGATGCTGGAGGAGGTATCTAAGAGTATAAAAGAGCTGTTATAAACACACAGAAGTGGTAAAGCAAAACACTTGTAGAATAATTGAGATAGGAATATCTCAATAGGAAAATGACATAATATAAAACATAAAGGAAATTTTAGAATTGCAGAAACAATAATAGCTTCATGTTTATAACTGTGGGGATTCTCACACTTATTATTGTGGGTATCCTCCTCTACAGAACAAGATAACATCACCCAAGAGAAAAGTTATCTTGAGTTACCTCTTTTTCATTAAAATATATTAAAAATGAAAATGTTGTAATTCTGTAAAGTAAAGCAAAGTGTGCAAGATTTTCCTGGAAAATTCCAGTGATCAGTTAAAAAGTAATTATAGGCAATTACACACAATCAATTCCTAAAATAATCTTTATTTTCATATTTACACTTACATATATTTTCAGTAGTGTGTAGAAACTTACAGAACTGTAAAGAAAAGAAAATAGAGATGACAAAACCCCACAAAACAGAATTCAATATTCAGGAAATTTGAGATACCTACCAACATGGTGACAGGTGAAAAGAGAATAATAAAGAAGTATGAGAAAAAAGAACAGAAAAATTTTTGAAGAAACAATGACTGAAAGATTTCCCCAAATTTCTGAAAAACTACACTTCCAGGAATCTTAATAAATATAAAGGAATATAAAAGTCTGAAGACTAACCCAGGCATGTAGTCTTTCAGCCAAAGATAATAAAAATATCTTGAAATAAGATAGAGAAGATGCACTTTATCAGTACAGGAACAAAACTGAGAATTATGTGTGCAGATTCTCCTGAGAAGTTGTACAAACCAGAAAATCACAAGGTAAAATATTTAAAGTGTTGAAAAAAATGAAAAAGAAAGCAGAAAGAAAAACGACCAATCTAGAATTTCGTACCTTGTGAAGTTATCCTTCAAAAGCAATGGAGAAATAATCTGTTGTAAAATGAACAAAAACTGTGTGCACTTCACATCAGTAGATGCATTTTGCAAGGAATATTAAAAGAGGTATTTTGGTGACAAGACAAATAATATAAATCAGAAACTATGATCGACACGAAGAAGAGCTCATTGAAGAAATAACTGAAGTTGAATTCAAGGCCTTTATAGAGTCTTAATAAAACTAACTAATGAATTTCCTCAAAATAATAACAACAATGTATTATGTTGTGTAGACTTGTGTAATGCTATGTATATATGCATGTATATATGTATGAATGCATTTGTCTATCTGCTACAGGCAAGCTATGTATTAGTCGTATCCCACATTATAATATTTGGTCAATGACTGGCCACACATATAATCATGGCTCCATAAGTTTGTAATAGAGTTGAAAAATTCCTGATTCTATTGATATTATAGCTGCTGTAACATAGTAAAGTGCATTACTTATAAATTTGTGTTCATTTTGGATTAAGCTAATATACTATATTTCCAGTCATATAAAACTATAGAACATAAAATGCTGTACGTGATATACTCGATTATGATACTAACTGCTAATAATGTATTTTCTATATATTTTATCATTATATGAGTGTGTGTTCCTCCTTATTAAAAAATAACAGTAAAGCAGTTTCAGGCAAATCCTTCAGAAGATATTCCAGATAAAAGCATGGTTATCATAACTGAGTCACTCCATGAGTGCTGTTGACCTTTAAGTCAGTCCAGTGGGAAATGTGTACAGGTGGACAACAGTGACACTGAAGATACCGAACCTGTCTAGACCTTGGATAATGTATATATCTGTTTGTTATATTTAAACAAAAAGATTAAAAAGAAAAAAAATCAGCTACATTATATAGCTTAGAAATGTGATAGTCTATACTATTTAGGTTGCATATATACACTTTCTGATGTTGGATGATAAAAATGCCTAATAATGTATTTCTCTTCATGTATCAACATCAGTAAACCATGTATGATTATGTATGTGAATATGGTGCATATATGCATGTATGTATTTATGTAAATACATATGTATGCATGTATGTATGTATATACATATCTATATTTATGCATGCATCAATGAAGGAACAACAGCAAAACATGAAAGTGAAAAATTAGGTTTTCGATATAAAATTCTCAGTATTCAATAAGTAGCATGCAAATCTTACTTTCAAGTGAATTTAGACTAATTGGAAATGTATACTGAAAAATTAATGATGTAACAACTAAAACGTAGAAAATATCAACTCATGCTGAGAAAGAAGAGAAAATAAAATCATACAAAACGCTCAAAAGTTGGAATAATTGCATTAAACACAATTGTGAAAAAGATAATAGTCTGATTACACAAAAAATCACTTTGAATGGCAATATTCTAAAGGTAATAATTAAAAGACAGATATTTTCAGGATGGATTAAAAGCAACAGGGTTCAGCTACATTTAAATTGGATTGTATCTAAGAAATCAAATTTAAGCCTGGCATGGTGATGCACACCTTTAATCCTAGCACTCAGGAGGCTGAGGTAGGTAGAGTGTTGTGAGTTTGAGGCCAGCTTGGGCTACAACGTAAGCAAGGCCAGCCTGAACTACAAAGTGCGACCCTGCCTCAAAAAAAAAAAAAAATAGGACTGGGAGTTTGACTCAGTGGTTTAAGCACCTGCTTGGCAGGCGTGAGGTAGTGAGTTTGATCCTCGGTACTGACAAGAAAAAAAAGAAATCAGATTTACATATAAAGATATTTATACTTTTAAGAGCAAATAAGTATATAATAGTACTCAAAAGAAAGTGAAAATGATGTAGTAATTTCAGATAGAAAACAGCAAAACAAAAAAATTATCGAAAATATATTAGGATAGTAGATAACAATAGTGGAGTCCAAGAAGATATAACCTTTAATATCTACTATATGCACTTGAAAGCCAAGCATCAAAACGTATGTGACAAAAAGTCAAAAACTGCAGGAAAAAATAGACAAATTCAGTCTAGTACTTGGAAACTTCAATATCCATCTGTGAAAAATGGACAAAGCCAGTAGGAATAAAATGAGAAAGGACATAGTTGAATTCAGCAATACCATCATTCAACAGGATATCATTGACATATCCAGGCTATTTTACCCAACATCACTCGGATTTACATTTTTCTCAAGGTCATGTGTCACACTTAACAAGAAAATCCACATCCGAAGCAATAAAAAACATCTTCACAAATTTACAATTGCATAAATCAGACCATGTCTATTTCACTCCACAATGAAATTTAATTCAAAAATCAGTAAGACAAAGAATAACTGAAAAATTAGAAAACACATGGAAATTAAACAATGCATTTCCAAATAAGAGACTGGTGAAAGAAAAAATATTGAAGTGAAATTTTGGCTACAAATATAACTTACCAACATTTGTAGACTAAAGAAACCAGTTTTAGAAGTAAGATTATATCATTATATCATATATATATCAGAAGATATCTGAAACCATCTAAGCATCTACCTTAAGAAACTATGAAAAGAAGAACCAATTAAACATTAATTTAGACTATCTTGCAAAAATCACTGATATGTAAATCTTTACTTAGTTATAACAAGATAAATATGTTTGTAAAGGAAGTTATATCCACAAGGCTAAGTACATTTTGTAGGAATATAACCATGAGATGGATGTATTATTAAAAGATTTAATGAATAGGGTTAAAAAAAATCACTGACAATACTCAAGTTTTCCAACTTTAACTTCTACGATTCAAGAACCAAAAGTCTGTGATATCTGTGGAAACTCCTTGACTCTGGGATGTCATCGGTAACCCACTTCAGTATTTATGTATGAAACATTTGGCAACTACTTTACAGATTTTTCTGTCAAGATCATTCCCTGGTTGATCTGAGACAGCTGCCTGATTGAATGTCTGCCCTATATATTATTAACTTCACTCTTTTGGAACCACTTCCAATGACAAATATGCCCTGTCATTTTCGACTTTCTTTTTTCGCCATTGTAGTTGACATCTCTTGAATATCTATGTGAAGATTTGTCTCTGCTGACCAGGAAATCTTTCCTATACGAACCAAGAATCTGGTTCTGCAGTTCTTGAAGTGGCCATCCTAGGTTGACTAATGGTGATAAATATATGTGGTATCACAGAAAGGAAGTTAATAAAATAAGCAAATATTTTCATAAACATAATCTGAATACAAGGCAATAATTTTTCTCAATGATCAAATACTTAAAATGCACTTAAATTTTTTAAATTTTGTTTTCACCATATACCACAACGAAAATAGATACAAGTTATTGTTTCAGTTACACAAACAAAAGAAAATAAGAATCAAAAAGCCACTCAGGGTTGGAGATACTGCTCAGCGGCAGAAACACCTTCCTGGCAAGTACAAGGCTCTCAAAGTAACATAGCCCTTTGGTTGCAGAGGTTAAATAGAACACCAAATTTCTGGCCTCTAACTCAGGAAACATTTTCCCATATTTTTTTGCCACTCTTGTATCAGTAATTATGCTATGATTTAAATTTTTGTTTTTCCCTCTAACATTCATGCTCAAACTTACTAAGAAGTGAGAAAATTAGGGGGTGATTAGGCCATGAAATCTCTATCCTCCTGGATAGGATTAGTTCCTTTTAAGAAATTCCATGGGGAAAGTTAGTCCCTACACTCCTTTTTGCCCTGAAGGGAGACAGAATTCGTGCCCTCCAAAAGACAGAGCAGCAAGGTGCTCTGGGAAGCACAGAGGAGAACTTGCCCCAGACTGGTACGTGGCTCTTGGAATTCCAGATTTTCAAAGCTACAAGGAACACATTTAAGCTCTTATGAATTGCCAAGGATGTAGTATTTTGTTTTAATAACACAAGTATAATAAAGCAAAGGATAAGTACCTGAAAACAGCTTCCATTTTTTCATTAAAATGGTGACGCATTAATGCAATAAATGATTGAAAACAACACCCTATTTCCTAACTCATTCACTGATATAAACAAATCTCTATTGTACCCTGAAATTAAAAAGTCTGATTTTTTCAATGCCATGGCAAAATCCAAGTCGATTTCATATTCACTCAATTTTCATTGTCTTTAAAATGTGTCTTCACCACATACATTCTGTTCTCTTCACCTCGATAAGGGGATTGTTTAAGTTTAACCTTTTTAACTATGCTGCCATCTTTTCATTCACTTCCATTTCAGCACTACCTTTACTCCATTTTGTCCAAATATTTGTGTTTAGACAACCAGATAAACTTAGAAAAGCTGCACAATGTTCTTGTGGTCTAGATGACTTTTCCAGCTAGACTGAATGAGCAACTTCAGCATAATTTACATTATCTTTAACAATTACAGTAAGTCCTAGACTTACGAACAATTTTCCTTTCCAGAGAACCTTGATAAGTCAAGTTCACTGGTAAGTCCTACAACCTGAGTTTTACACACCTTTGACAAAACATGCAATGTACATTGCTTTGTGTTTCCTAGTAGCTCCCTCCACATCACCCCTACTTTTCTTCTTGATTCTGTACATCCTACACCCTGGTTGAGCACTGTACTGCTGCATAATATCGCACAGCACAGAAGCAGCACAACTGTGTCAGTGCCTGGTAGATACATGAGCTGCTTCCGTGATTTGTTTGCATCTAGGAAAGTTCCTAATGGGAGCTCTGTTAGTATATGTGAAAGCGTGCAACTCAAATGTTTGTCAGTTAGGAACTCACTGTTCTTGTTATGGTGATATCAACTAACTAGGCACATTATTATATATACATTAAACATATCTGAACATTCTTGGCATTTCATGGTTATAAATTAATGAAGAGCTTTGGGCACAGTATTCCTAACAGTATGATTTTGAAGCTGAAAAACTTTTTTTCTGTCACTCATTTAGAATGGAAGTTGCATCCTTTTTGTCATTTGCTTTGGACAGTGTGTTGGCGTGTGTGTCTGTGTGTGTGTGTGTGTGTGTGCTCTTGTGCCTGAGGGCATGCATGTATAGGTGAAGAAATAATACACTTTTTGACTCCCTATGTGGGTATAAATTGAAAATTTTCAGCCTGCTTATCAAAAGAATTTTTCTGCACAAAACAGAGAAAGCATTTCCAAGTTTCTGTGCGAAACAAAGAAGAAAGGAAACAGATAATGTGTGTTTATGAATTACAAGAGCTATAAATTTTTTCATATAGATATTGTCAAAGGATAAATGTGTGTTAATTAGGGTTTCACTGATAATAATAAAGTGATTGTATTTCCCATCCAAGATTTGATGGACAAAAAATGTTGCAGGAATTTGTAGAAATTTGAAAACAATTCTGAAATTGCATATTTATATTTATTAAATCATGATTTGGTTTAAGTTTGAATTGATATCTATGCAGATGAATGTCACTTTCACATAAAAGAGTTTACACTTGATCTTAGCCAAAAGGCAGAGAAGCGATTACATAAAAGAGTTTAAAGGACCAGAATTTAGATGTATCATATGCTGTCTCTTGAAAATGCATCAATTTTCAACCTACATTTAAATCTACTTGGATAAAGAATTATGTATTTTTGTATTATAGAAAATGAAGAGCAAATAAATTACTACACTTTTTAACATATTTTTTCAATGGATAAATATGCCTTCTGAAATGACTTTTGGGGAAAAAAATAAACTATAGCAATAAGCTACGTACAAACTTTACTTTTATTTTCCACTTTACACAAATAATATTTATGATTTTCTCAATTTATCAAGTTGTATGATTATGGGGAATGCATAAGTACATGTATGCTTTATTAAAATGAAGCTACATATTTGTTTATTTATAGTTTGATAGGTTAAAGGGTAAGGATAAAGATTTGGATTATTAATTATTCAATTTTAAAATGAAACAGCTTCAGATTTATGTAGGTAACTAAATCCATAGCTGATCTATTCATTCTTTTTATTTCTGTATTCATGTAGTTTATGTTTTGCTTTGTTTTGTTTTGTTTTGCTTTGTTTTGTTTTTGGTACCGGGGATTGAACTCACAACTTCATGTCTGCCATGCAGGCACTTTTGCCACTGAGCTAAATCCCCAGCCTTACTTTTTAAAAACAGGGTCTCACTATTCAGTGCAGGCTGGCCTTGAATTCACTTTGTAGCCCAGGTTGGTCTCGAACTCGCAACGATCCTCCTGCCTCAGTCTCCCGAGTGCTGGAATTAAAGGTGTGCACCACCATGCCTGGCTTTACATAGTTTATTAGTTTTTCACATGCACTAGCACAGTTTGGAAATAAAGTTTTCTTCTTTTATGTGAACACTATATGATTTAAAGCAATTAACTTTCTGGTATTTATTAAAGAAAGCACTCTTGTAGATTCTAGGTTTTTTAACATCCTATTATTTTTTCCATTACTTACATTCCACTACTACCACACTTACTAATCATACTTTAAAATACCTTTTCCTAAGTCATATTAGAAATGTTTAGCACATCATGTGATACTCATCTAAAAATAGGCATTAATGAGCAATCATCTGGAGTACAATTTTTTGATTTCTCTCTGATGGAGAATGATTTTTGAGACATCTTCTGTATACTCACATACTTTGTGAGTCAAATTGCACCAAGAATAAGAGTTATTTAGGAGTCATGGTGTATTTTTTAGAATTTAATTGAATGATAGACATATGACCACGTGGAATTCAAATAAAAATTTATCCACAGAACAATGAGTAATTTTATAAATGAAAATCAGTCTTCATTCTAAAAATGACCACAAGATTTGAAATCATACAAACTAATAATCAATTAGAACAATTCATAGCCTTAAAAACTTTTTTCATGAAAATAAACTCTGCTGATAATAATTACATAAAGAAAACAAAAAATATCATTTATTATACTGTAAATTAAGATATGAAATCCACTGAGAAAGTATTTCATTTATTAATAAAGTAGTATCAAATGTATTTGAGTAGTCTTTCTGTAAACATGGTTTGGACGGTGCTTGCATTACTTACAGAATATTCTTTCTCTATTGTGGTTAATTTTCATACTACTTTGTAAATTTAAACCAGCTTCCAAAGTTTCAAACTTTGCACTTTCAGTATTGTGAAAAAATCCTGAAGTTTTTTAATCCGAAGTTTTTCATGATATCATTCGGTATCTGTATTTTTTCATCTGAACACTTTCTTTATTTATGTTGGAGGGTATACAGTCACTGGTTTTCTGATTATATACCTAGAATCTCTCCAAGCGTGATACGGTCACCGTCCAAGTGTTCGACTGCTACTTTTTAATTCCATTGACTTTTTACTTCAATTTCACTCTTTGCTTTCTCTGTCTCAGCTTTGTTGGCCATTTTGCCTTTATTTTGTGATATGAAGTGAATTTATTACTGGGAGATGGGGGCAACACAAATATATGGCTGGCAGTCTGGGTCAACTCAATAGCAAGTGTACTGTGATGAATTACTGTCGGACTATGAAAAGAATGACATGGTTCGTCACTGATCATGATGTACAAGTATTATTTAGGATGTCATTAATGGATTCAAGGTCTATCAGTGGTTTGTATATTGTGCAATTACTTACAGTTAATACATTATGATGATTTAAATTTGAACAATAATGTTGAAGAATACATGTAGTTTAACTAAATACTAGTACTGACATTCATGCATATTGGAACCATTAAACATAGGACATGCTGCAATTATATTTTAATTATGGATATTTAATTTCTCATAATCTGCTAGCATAAGTAAAATGCATTTAATTTTTAAGAATTATGATAAGGAATATTGCTTGAAAAAGTAATAAAAAAATCATTATTACTATAGTAAAGTCATTGTAATATCTTACATGGGTGTATGTATATATACTTGTGTGTGTGCTACAGTGATTTGAATTGTTTTATAAAATGTATAAACTCAGGCTGGGAATTTAGCTCAGTGGCTCAAGCACTTGCCTGGTAAGTGCAAGGTCATAAGTTCGGTTCCTGGTACCAAAAAAAAAAAAAAAAAAAAAAGGTACAGACTCAATTTCTAAGTGGTATCTTGTCCAGTAACATTGGCATTTAATAATTGCCTATTAACTGCATATACTCTAAAGTAAGTGAAAAATAATATTTAAAGTAATACAAAATGCTCTTTGATAATATGTGCTTACTTAAAGGGCATTCCATGACATATATGGTCACTGAGATCTTGGGAACTTCTTTTGAAAATGGAGTATGCCTGAGAATTATGAGTAATTGTACATGCCAGAAATTTGACAATTTCTCTCCTAGTTTATTTGAAAACGTTTGTCTATGAAAAAATTACATTTTGGCATGTTATTGTAATACTGTTTCATTAAAATATGACAATGAAATGAAAAGTAGCAGGGGTTGAACAAAAGTAAACCATAGCAAATTCGTTGAATTAAAATTGCTTGATGTAAATTTAAAATAAAGATAGCAATTTTAAGTGACCATAGTTACCAAGAATAACCACTAAAGATGAATAAATCTATGGGTGAAACGTGAGATGAGGATGAGATAAAAATTTAATTAATTCAAATTATTTCAGGAAAGAATACAAAAGACACAACAAAGAAAGAAAACAAATAGACAATGAATAAAATTGTAGACTCAATTCCTATTACGTCTGTGAGCTAACCACACTTACTACTACTAGTGAAATATACTACTACCACTAGTGAAAAAGTTAGACATTATGTCAATTACTTTGGACTCAACTATGTGGTAATTTTTAGAGATAAACTCCAAATTAAACATAAAGATCCAAGTATTTTGTAACAAAAATGTCATATATATTTATATTATATATATGAAATCTGACACAGTTTATTACTATGAAACAGATTAGACTTCCAAAACTGCACATAACCTCAGAGAGAACAGTGCACAAACACTGCAACAGTCTGTTCATAGGCTCCTCATTACAGAGCTTCATATACACACTACCACGTAACACTAAATGAATGTATATGTATTTATCAATGCAGATATTACTGACATATTTAAAAGAACCAAGAGAAAAGTGAACAACTTTAAAGCTTAATATACCTATTTTAATAGTGACAAGAAGAAACTGGCAAAACAACAGCAGTAAGCTTACATACGACTTGAGTAGTACCATCAACTTGAGACCATACTCATAAGTGAGATAAATCAAACCCACATGTTTAAATACTGTATTGTCTCCCTAGTGTAAGAAATGGAAAAAGTATATATGATCCAAAATCTATAATAAGTACTATGTAAGGGTAAAAAACAGCTCAAAGAGCAAAAGTAATTGGGAAGGGAAAAGGGGGAAAGAGGGAAGGGAAAAGGAAAAGATATAAATCTGTATATTTGTATATGTAAGATAACTAAAACGAACACACTACTGAATGTATTCGTCATTGAGAAAGAACAGTTAATACTCATATGATTAGATCAATTTTACATGTCTATATCTGTTAATGTAAACAGCCATTTTGAAGATAGCAATACACAATATTGCAACCATTGTCAAGTTTCTATCGTCCTGTTTTGTAAACCTGCAATGTTGCTGTTGTGAATTTATTCTAGTTGTTTGTCTCTTTTGCTTTTTGTCTTTGTTATATGTGTCTTTTTTTTCCGCTTAAAAAAAAAGTTTAAGTAATAGAAGTACATAGGACACTATAGCCTGATGGAATGGAAACATTCATTTAGACTCACTGAAACTTCTTCAGCATAAAACATATACTGAACGGTAACACAAGTCACAATGATTTTCAAAATTTGAAATGTTTCAGAATATGCCATGACAGTATAATTAGATGAATAATTAAATGGAAGATTATTAATAAAATTTATGTAGATTATCCAAAGTTAGATGGAAATCAACTGATGTGCCTTTAAATAATTCATGGGTCAATGAAAATATTACAACGGAACTCAGAAAATGTGATTTGTACATTTATGAAAATACCACATATCATACTATAGGGATGAAATTAAAATGACATGAAAAGTAATCAGATTATAAATATTTACCATAAAATAAGACCTAAATATCAGTGTTCAAAGAGATCACTTTTGCATTATAAAAAAGAAAGGAAATTAAATGAAACAAATAAATGGAAAAAAAGCGTTTGCTGTGTCATCATATGCACAAGCGGCCTTCAAACTATAGAAATCAGAATACCATCTCTGTACCATGGAGGTAAATAGAAGGGAAATACGAGAAAAATTTACCATAAAGACAATGCTCTGTATTTTAATTGAGGTGTGGATTATATATGTGAACAGATTGGTCAAGCCTGAGGAACTGTATAATTAAAATGTGCACATTTTCTGTATATGCCTGTACCTATTCCAGAGCATAAAGCCCTGGTGCCATCAGCCGTCACACTCAGAAAGTCATGTGGTGAACTGGAATTTCCTTTTTGTGCACTCCCTAAAGCTGGTTGTGTGTTAAGTTATTTCACTCAGCACTGCAGGCAAAAAGATCAAATCTTTGTACAATGGAAAAGTATTTAAATTTTAGCTTTATGCAGATACTTCTAATTTTTGTATAAATGTTTAACAATAAAGAATTTATTAAAAACTGCCTAAAAGGAGTATATTGTTTATAAGCATATTTTAATGTAGCCAAAGTAAAATATTAGGGCAATTCTTATTACTGCCTTGTGGGATATACTCCAGTCATTTATAATCTATTTTTATTGTTTATTTTACTGTTTTATTTAACAGAAGCTGTTACAAATATTTTTACTGATTTCATAAGCTTAATATCACTACTTTCTGGTAGAGAAAATTTCTTAAAATCCAAAATGTATTTTTTATTACTCTTCATTTTTATAATGTCTCATTATCACCACTCAACCTACAGAAACATTCGAAACTTTTAATCTGCTTCCATTTTGAACTAAGAACAAAATGCAAAAAATAGACTGTCTTCATTACTAATTCTTTCAATGTTTATGACCTTCTCCCTTGGAAATAAAATATAAAAATCTGAAATTCTTTATACAGCAGCTGTTATATGATGACAGACTAAAATGAGCACAGTGTTGTTTATCTGAAATACAATCCCCACAGCTGGCAAGTGTCAGGCCATTATTCTTGGAAATGCTGCTATTCTCTATAAAACTGCAAGAAATCATTATCTATTGAGCTATTTTGCACTTTACATTCATTTTATTTTTAAATATTTGGCTGAAAATCACATGCATGTATGCATGTATACATATTCATACACACATAGATTCAAATACCTTCTTAAATTTTAAGAAGATAGAAATATTGACACAAATGAGGAGGCAACATAAAGATTAAATAAACACACACTTTCAACTACTGTGCACTTTACATAGGTGAGATTTGTGGATGTAGATATTGGGGGGATGTAAAACTATCATGTTCAAATATATTCTTTTGAAAAATGTAGTTTCTTCTAATTTAGTTATGTTTATACGGAGGTGGTGCAAATGTCAGAGCAACTATGTTTGGAAACTGAAATGGGAAATAAATTAATGA
>RJWM01044013.1:0-13483 GCA_004363535.1 Dasyprocta punctata | reverse complement strand
TGTTTCAGAGCAGGCAAATAAGTTATAGGGGTACCAGAAAATGACAGTCTTTTCTAGAAATTTAGCCTATGGTTATTGTAACTCAAAGATGGCAAACAGTATAAATCCTATACTTGGAACTATCACATGTAATTATCTTTTCCCCCAAAATGGTAAAATGGAATATGCATTTAAAACCATTAGAAATGTGTGTGTGGAAAGGAGAAGGATGACATTAATCAAGATATGAAAGAAAGTAAATGAAAAGATTGCAAGGTCTGAATCCTTTTCTGTACCCGACTATAAATTTTTATTGTTATTTCTCACATAGAACACATTTCATTTGAATTTGCCATTCATTCATTCACTCATTCATTCATTCACCCATTCATTCATTCATTCACCCATCCATTGGAATCATCCACTATACACACGGAACTCTGCTGGGTTTAGCAGGAGTGGTGGTTAACGAGGCAGATTCAGACAGAACTATACAGAGGCACAAGCCAGGGATCACAGGGCCTAGCACATGGCCAGTTCTCAGTAAATATTTGATAAACAAATGAAAGGATGTGAGCTCAGTTTTCCCAGTGACAACATGAGTGACCAGAAAAATTTCTGAGATCTCACCTGGCACGGGCACTTGGGGATTCTACAGTGACTCTTATTTTCATAAGGATGATACAGATGCATTATTCTTTTCTGATGTTTGGTGTCTAATACCAGAAATACCCAGACTTCTCTCTTTGGGGGAGACACTTAAGAGCAAACTGTATGGAGTATCTGCAGTGTGCCCGGCATGCTGCTGGTTAGGGAGGAAATGCTTTTCTCTGCCCGCCTTTGACAAAACCTTTCAGGGCACTTGTTTAAAATGCAGACTCTGCTCTCAGGGTGTGTGTTTTGGTAGGTACTGGGCAGGGTCCTGGAGTCAACATTTTTAATCAGTGTTTCAAAAGGTGCCGATGCACACTGAACTTTGAGAACTGCCAACCTATGATATACAAAAGGATACATGGTGCTTGTTTAAGGGATGTAAACTCAAATGCCTTTAGGTTCCAGGCAGATAATTCCAAATGAGCAAAGCAGTTCCATAGGACAAGAGGACGTAGCAGGGTCTGCTTTGTGGAGATGCACACTGTGCCAAAGGCATTTTAAACTTTGTATTCTTTTGCATTGCTAGAACTCAAGCCCACACTCTCTACCACTGATCTACATCCCTAGTTCTCAAAAACTTTTACTACTCTGCTATGCAAACAGCCTGGATGCTGCTAGCTCATAGCTTTTGTAAAATGCCCAACAAACCAGATAATAAAAAAGTTCTAGAAAATACATAGAAACACAGTACTAAGACATTGCTCTCTAATATGGTTCCAAAGGCGTTAGAAGAGTGCTTTGTTCAAAGTGGGTACTTAATAAACACTACACTGACAAACTGTTCCTTAAAACTAGAGGGTACTGATTTGGTCTATGTGCTCATACATACACTTTACACAGACTATTGTAAAACACTCATCAGAGTTTCATATATATATATATACATATATATATATATATATATACACACACACACAAACACACACACACACATACATATATATAACATGTTTGAATGATCATTTGAAGTCTGGGAACAGTTAGGCTCATGGCAACTCCACTTAGAATTTGTCCCTCACTTTCAGAGACAGGAGATTTAGCTCAAATGCCTAACATTTTTTGGTTTTATTGCTCACCGTATCTTAGCCCTGCAGTCACCGGGGCTTTCTGCCTCCAGGAACAAACTGGATACCGGAGTCGAGTGACCAGGCCTGGATTGATTGAAAAGCCAAAGGCAGTGGTTAGGGCTTTGTTGTAGCAACCATCCAAAGTAAATGACCAGGAAAAAGATCCGATGTAAAAGGTACTTTTATTCTGGAAAACAAATCCCAAAGTCTAATCACTGATATCACACTCTCTGTGATACATGGGCAGATTCATCTGCACTGACAGGTAGGCAGTGAAAGTCATTTCCACAGCACAGTTTGCTCATGGAAGATGGTTGATACCATCAAGCATTTGGTATCCTTTTCTGTGTGCATATCTTTCTGCATTCTGTTTGCATATTATTTATGGCCAGCTTGCCTGGCATGAAGAAGCCAACTGCGTTTTTCATCATTTCTTTCTAAGTTCCCTGCAAGGGTCCCCCTTTGGCTTTGCCTTTTAGAACTCACCTCCTCCGTTGTGTTGGTGATAGTTGATGAGGAGAGGGATGGAGTCGAACACATACTTTTCAGCCACGTAGTATCGTTTGGGGTTGTCATTTGTTTCTTTGATGTGGTAATGCTTTATACAGGGGCTGTTCTCACTTTAAACAAAGGGAACACAGTGATTATTAAGAAAAATATTGAGACATACAACATCGACTATTGTCAGATTTGTATTGTCTTTGTTTTGTAACCTCCCACAAGCATGGCAGATATACAGTAATCTTGATGGACTGGTTGCTGGCGCCAGCTCTGCGGTGTTGAGAAGTTCTCTGAGGCCGCGCCTGGGCCCATTGGCAGCAGTGCAGTGGTGGGTGGGTGAGTGGACGGTACTGCACGTGTGTTGTCACAGCTCATTGCTGGAGGAGTTAAGCACAGCCTGTGGGACTCCCCTGGGACAGGTATCCTAGAAGCTTGCGTTTGGTTTCCTATGGACTTTGCCCCATACGCCTCTTCCTTTTGCTGATTTTTCTGTATTGTTTTGCTGAAATTATCTTAATGAATGTTATTCTGTGCATCAGGGATCATCCTCATGAATTACTAGAACTTCAGGTGATTTGGAGGATCCCCTCTGACAGAACTGAGCTCTCACTCCGTCTCTACCACATCTTACAGGTTTGCCGTCACTCTCTTCGCTGTCCCCTGGCTATGACACAGCTGCAACCCCTCTGTTAGGTTCACTGTGTTCCCTCCCTTCTGGAGACAGTGGCCTTGCTCCTCATCATCTGTCCAAATGCTGCCCTCCCTCCAGGTCCTGCTTATATCCTCTGCCTTCTGACAAACATTCCCTAAGGACTCCTCAAAAATTATTTTCTTTCCTCCTTTTTTCTTGCTGCATTCTGGACTTGCCAAGTTGTCTCATTATTATTAATGAGCTTTCAAAGCTAGATAGGCTCTTAGACACCATTTGACAGGAAGAAAGCAGATGCCACTGGTGAGGGTCTTATGCTCTGCCAGGTTGGAGCATGGAGGGGGCGTGGCCGTTCCAGCCCCACTGGCTTAGAGAGGCACCAGCAGCTCTTTGAGCTCTTGAGCTCTTGGTTTCTTCTGTGAGAGTTGAGTAGGGTAATGCCTGCTCCCAGGGGTTCGTTGGATTGGAAATTGTAAAGTTCCTGGCACATAGTAAGCAATCAATAGAGTCTTCTTAGTAGAGACAAAACTGGAATCTATACTTTTTCACTTCCAGTTGGAAACATCATTTTATTCCTTTGTATATAGAATGAAATGATAGTCTCATCAAACGTAGGGCTGAGAATTTTGCTTTCTTAGTGCCCTGTTATTAGGCATATTGATGGGGAAGAGGACCTGGCTGGCACCTATCCCTGGCTCTGTCTCTTTCTAAGTACCTTCAGTCCTGTTCTGAATTTCTGTGGCCTTGACCTTCTCAAACCACACTATTTCCAGTGAGCCTCCACCTTCTGCACTGTCTGACTTTGCTGTGTGTAACTAACCTACCCCAACTCCACCTCAGTAGTGTCTCCCTCTCTGCCTTGCTGGGTCAATACCGTACCTTACAATGGCCTTGGTGAAAACAGACACAGTGTATGTTCCTGGAGTCCTAGAATCTCGGACCATGAAGGCTCCTTCTTTGCCCTGGGTTGGTTGGAAAGAGAGGAAGGTTAGTGACCTCAGAAAAGCAGGCCCACACACCCAGCTGCAGTTTTTTCTTGTGGAAGGAGGAAGTACTCCTTGGCATAGAGCAAATGTTCTGTAATAGTGGCTCTACCATTTCATGCATTCATTCCACAGCTGTTTCTTGAGATCCTACATGGGTCAAGTTCTAGGGCTTATACTAGCGGTGAGTGAAAACAGACAGACACAAGTCTTGTCCTCTTAGGGCTCATCATGGACTGAACTCTGCAGATATTTTCTAAAACACTGCAGCCTGGACATTATCATCATCCATTTCCAAGGAGGATACAGAGTGTCAGACAGTTTCAGTGGCTTTTCTACCACCTGACACTAGTAAGTGGCAGAGTTGGGATTTGAACTTTGGCATGTGAGCAAAGCCCATGACCACGCTATTGCTCCGTGCTGTCTCCCTTCAACAGATTTGGAAACCACTTCTCCATTCCCTACACAGGCACAAAACTTCCTTTCCTGGATGCGTCATCAGCTCCTTAATGGAAATATATTTCTCAGGCCCTTTCCAGAGTGGTGACTTTGCTGCAGGGGAGGAGGAAAAACATTAAGCTCCTGGCTTCATAGGGGAGCTGGGAGAAGGGAGTACCCTGAGCATGTACCTCTCACAGCCCCCAAAACGTTGCCAGCTCTGGTGAAATATGCATAAACAAATGGATAGCCCAACTTACTCATTTTTGATGGGAATTTAAAAAGCTGAGCTCTCTTTTAAGTACTTCATGCATAATGCTCTGTTCCTACCCAGCTGTAAGTCTGCCCTGGTAACATTTGTAAAGCCTATTATTTACTTAATGTAGATATCATGGGAGCCCTAAGTGAAGGTCAGAGTTAGACAGGAGTCTCATGTGGTGGGCATACACTAATGGTATACAGAACAAACTAAATATCATGTAGAATAACACAAACCCATCTACCTTCTGGTACTAAAAATGGGCATGCACACACACACACACACACACACACACATGTAGAAAGTTGAGGTAATTGTTTGAAATGTAGACTCATGACTTTTAAAAGAATCTGATAAAGATGATCAATCCCAGGGTTTTCCCAATCTCAGCCCAGCAGTTCTCTGTCATGGGAAGTGGGGTCATCCTATACACTATAGGTAGTTTAGCAGTATCCCTAGCCTCTACTTTTTACATATCAAATGTCTCACAGAAGACAAACCTCACTCCTGGTTAAGAACCACTGATCTGATCCAGCCCCCTACACCCATGTGTCCCAAATCATTCATTTTTACAATCATCTAAGAATGGAAAACACAAAATAAGACAGCATGACAGAACATTCTCTCCATCCTGTGCCTGTGCACCAACAATCTCCAGCACGGGAACCCTGGTTCCTGGACATTCTGAAAACTTGCCGTATGAGCTCATAGATTTCTGGATTTGTTAGCTGCTGGCTTAATTGCTGACTTAACTGAACCAAAACCCATCTTTTTAAGAGTCCCAGTCAGTAGTCTCTGTCTCTTCAAACTGATAGTTAGAAAGCTCATTCTCATACAGGGTCACACTTGCTTCCTATAACTTGACTGTAACCCTGTAAGGGATGGAAGTGGGAGATACTTTGCTCTTACATCATTGTACATTCTGGCTAAACCTATAATTTATCACATAAACTTCGGGCTTGAGTGTTAAACAGTTAGTCTCTTGAAGTCCCTGAACTCCTCTGATCTCCCTTGGAAATTTCAGGAATCTATTTTGGAACCAGAAGTTCAGATTTGATCTCTGTTCTTCATCTGCAGCCTTCCCTTTCCAGGTAGAGAGCTCAGGCTGCCCTCTCTTGCTGCTGCTTGAGCATGGAGGAAAAATACAGCAAAACAAGAAAGCTACTACATTCCTTTGTTTAAGATGACCTGGAACAGTCCCTTCACTTTGTCTTTTGCATACATCAAAGTTACTTTAAGTATTTTATATATCATGTGTTTTTTAAAGTCAGGAGACTGAGTTATAAATCTTTGGAAAACACTAATATGCAACCTTTAGCACATTGCTGACTTTCTTGTGGATTGATTGTCCACGAGGAGCTGTGTGTGGGATCCTGGGCATAGTAAAGAAAAGGAAACCCAACCAGATTCTTACTTTTCCTGTTTCAGATATGAATATTAATTGCTTATTCTACAAAATACTAAAAATCCTTTTCAACTTTTGCTTACAAATCGTTGTTTTAAATATTGATTTTTTTGTTACTTTAAACTTTTTTTGTGTGTGTGTGTGATGTTATAACTTGTGCCTTTACAATTTTACCTTTGGATCATTCATTGTGTCTATATAGGCCAACACTAGATTTCTGTATATGGCTTTGGGACCTTGTACCATGACTTGCTAAACCTGCTTGTCTGTTTTATTGGTTTTATTTTATTTTATTTTTGTAGACTCTTTGTAAATAAAAAAAAATTGATTTTTCAAAAATTAGGATTTTTCCCTTTTGGGTCAGCAATTTATTTAATTTCTGATATATGGGGATATCAAAAGCCCCAGATTAGGTTCTCTTGTTTTAAAAATAGCTTTTGAAGCACAAGCTACATACAAGAAATTCTCGCACTGTAAGTCTGTAATTCAGCGATTATTTAGTAAATTTACAGAGCTGTGTGATCATTACTATAATCTAACTACAGCACACTTTGATTTCCCCCAAAAGAAGTCTCTTTCTCATTTGCTCCCCTGTCACATTAACATGCATTCTGAATCTATAGGTCTGCTCATTCTCAGTATTTCATATCATAGAATTACAGAATATGTGGTCTTTTGCGATGGACTTCTTTCACTTAGCATAGTGTTTTCAAGGCTCACCTAAGTCATAGCAGAGAGCAGTACTTCACTTCCTCCTATGGCAGAATGACGTTCCATCATCTAGATCTATCACATTTGCTTATCCATTTATCAGCTGATAGGCATTAAGTTATCTTCAAACAGTGTGTTACAGCTGCTGTGGGTGGCATTTGGTGATAGCGCCAGGAAACTCTGGTTTGAACTGAGGCAGTCAAGGCTTCTGATGAAAGTGTAGCATGTGCTCTACTGGCCACTTCCTTCAAGGAGCTCAGAGATGGTCACAACCACCAAGACACTAGGACCTCAGAGGTCAGCACTCCTATCGCCGCTATGCAAGGGGGCACTGACTTGTGCAACGCAGCCGCGAAGACCCTCACTCCTTTGGGACGTACCCAAGGTCTCACTTTACCTTTTGCTACGTTATCCAGAAAAGCAAAGAGGCAACTTTGCAAAGCAGGTGAAGTATCACCTCTGGTGGAATAGAAAAATAGAAAGCAATTCATGTATTTCTTTATTAATACTGACTTCATTAATGGGTGTGTGTGTGTGTTTGAAGAAGCACCCCTATTTTAGTCCAGACTATGCTAATGACCTGCTTTCTGAATTTATTCCCCATTTATCTGCCTTTAATATAAAAGACATGAACCAGATGCTCTCTAGAGAGACTTTTATGTGAATTCCAGATGATTCCGGATTAAATGTATGAACATCAGTTTCCTCATCTGTAAAGTGACCTTTACAAGGCTGCTGAGAAGACTGAGTAGAGTACGTAGAACCATTTCTGGAATATGATCCCAGAACAAGGGCTATTAGGGTTATGATTAGCCATTATTACTGCATGCTGTGGTATAGCATCCGTTGGAAGCATGAACTCCATTGTCTGTCGCCAGCTGAGGCATGGGGGCTGCGTTAGGAACATATTTTTTTTTTCTTTCTGCCTATGTCCCTCAAACATGACCTTATGGAAAATATTCTCCACAAAGGGTAAGCTGTGGTGAAAGGACAGACTGAGGACTGTGGCCTTGTCCAGCTGCAGTATCCGATGTGCTTCCAGAGTGTCTCCGATACATAGCCACTTTCATACTGAGGTGGATCCTTTCTTATTTTGAAACACACTACTGTTAAGTCAACAGTGCATTTCTGATGATGTCTTAGATAAGGCTCCTGTCTGAGGTGCGGGTCACTCGGTGTGTGAGATGCTGAAAGTGTATTAAGTGATTTACTGAATACCTACTCATTAGGAACTGCATCTCTACCTAGGTGGAATTAAGTCAGGAGAGAAAATCAGGAGGGCCATGGAGAATAAGGACAGAGTCATTAGAGAAGTAATAATATTGCTTCAAGAGGTTCCAGGGTGACAGAAACAATACTTAGTGATGAGGGACTGGAAAGGCATGGAAGCCTCCTTGGAGGAGGCAACATTTGATAGAACTCAAGCCCAGAAGGAGAAGAGATGTCCCAGAGCCTACTGAATTGGAGAACAGGGACCAGAACACAGTACGACCTCACTTCACCACGCTTTCTGTCTTCTCGAGCCTCTCTCCCTTAATCCTGGTAACAGTCTGGCTGTTCACAGTGCATGGCTTTAGAGAAAAAAACTGCTGATGAGAAAGTAAGTGAAAGCAAGCACTATATTTCCTCTGAACACACAGACCAACCATGCAGAATCTGATTCTGGAGCTAGTAGGGAAGTGGGCATACCACAGGAGCCTTGATAGCTCCCAGAGTGAAGACCCCTGCAGCTGTAACGCTGCCTGGAGCCATCCCCAGGTTTCTCCCCTAAAGGTTGCTGCTGTTCCAGAAACCTTCCAGAACATTTGTTCCCAGACATGAAAACTGTTGTTGCTCTAACATGCCAACCCACTGCACTGGCATAAACCACAGTATGGCTGAGAAAACAGCCATTTATTTTAAGTAAGAGACAGGTTAAGGAGACTTACAGAGTCCAAAAGAAGTTTTTCAGCTTTGTCTCGACTGATACTCTTATTGTACCACCTGAAAGCAGGAAAAAGTCATGTGTCAATGATATTTTTTAAACTTTAGTTAAAAAAAACAACACCAGAGAAATCATCTATTCACTTTCTGTTTCCACCAGTGTTTTCTAACTCAAAAGCAAAGGCATTATTCATTTCTAGGTAGTAAAATGTTCATTTGAAGAGGTACCAAAAAAAAAAAAAAAAAAAAAAAAAACCACACACAGATTTAGCAAAATATTGATAATTGTTGAAGTTGGGTTTGGGAGTATTGATCATATTATTTTCTGCTTTTGTGCATGTTGGAGATTTTCCATGATAGAGTTTTACAAAACATTCAGTTTCCTCTCTATTTCCTAAGTCAGTGGGTGGTTATAAGTACAAAAGTGTTAGCACAGCTATAAAAAGTTAACACCAGTTTGAAAGTTCAGCAAATATTCTTTTAAAGCAACTGCTGAATTTTTCTCTAAGGCTCATCTTCCAAATCCTTTGCAAAGTAATTGCATTATTTTTATAATTTTGTAATCTGACAAAAATAACTAAAAAGTTCATCTTGTTCTTTTCCTGTCCTAACCTTAAAATGCTTAAGAAATTTCACCAAGAAGTTCTGGTTCTTTTCAGTGGGAAGTGCTGTTTAGGATCCAAGATGTGAGCAATACATGTAAGCCTTGCACAGGTGGTATCACGCCTTCCAAATCCCTGGGGACTCTGAACTAGGACATATGTGTACATCGTAGGTACTTTGAATTTCAGTAAGTATTCAGTAGTTCCATTAAAATCATACCTCTGTGAGTTATCCTCCTAAGTGATAGCATACAAATGAACACTTTTGATGGTCTAAATAGACATGGCTACTTGTTTGTATGTTGTTCTAGTATTGGAAGTATCACATGCACTAAACTAAGTTTTATGTCAGTTTATATCTGAGCCAGTATTCATAGGTTATTTTTTTCCCCCACCAAGTAAACTCAATATTTCCCAATAGAATCATTTCTTTTTACTACAATCTGCTCAGGTACCTGAGAACCATTCCTTTGATAAAAGAGGAGGGCAGTAGACCCAACTTCCTCCTCTTTCTTTTATTGTTTAGTGGGTCAGATAGTAACAGAGAAGAAAGCATGTCAGGAAAAGAAACCATCTGGTATCTTTATAGTCAACCATAACCTTCTCAACCAAGGGAGGATTCCTTAGCAGCATATATTTTTTTTCAAAAAACAAATAAAGTATCTTACTCATAGGTTTCCAGGTTATTTGGAGATTTCTCTACCAGATAACTGCTTGGTACATATCCTTCATGCCTGTTAAAAAGGAAATTAGTGTTTAGACTAATATAGAACTAATTTGTACATCTTCATTTTGTAGGTTCAATTCATCAAAAGTCAGTTCCAGATGAAGAAGTCTCAGATTATTTGACATTTGTGATAAAATGTATTTTAAAGTTTTAGAGTAACAGAACTGATAGAAGTAATAAAAACTTGTTATCTTTTAAAAGCAATAGATTTCACTACTAAAATATAATAAATAACAAGTGTCCATTTTACTTAAAAAAAAAAAACTCTGTTTGCTGCCTCTCTTTATTGTGAAATTTTCTTGTTTTTTTTTTTTTTCTTTGTGGCACGGGGGATTGAACTCACAACCTCACGCCTGCCAGGGCAGGGGCTTAAGGCACTGAGCCAAACTCCCAGCCCTGTTTTTTTGAGGCAGGGTCGCACTATGTAATTCAGGCCGGCCTTGTGCTCGCGTTGTAGCCCAAGCCGGCCTCGAACTCACAACGCTCCGCCTACCTCAGCCTCCCGAATGCTGGGATTAAAGGCGTGCGCCACCACGCCCAGCTTGTGAAATTTTCTTACTGGAAAAAAATTATATTCAGATTCTATTTTTCAAAATGAAACTTTTTGTGTGTGTGATAATCAGTAATTTTTTCCACTTTAGTGCCATCATTTTATAGTCATGAAATCAATGTAATTAAAGAAACAACTTTCCAACCACAATTCCTAAAAGATGCTCCCATTTAATAAGTTTTATAATTCAAGGACTCCTTAATTGAGCTTCTTCAGCTATATAAACAAAGAAAAAAGAAAAAAGAGAAAGGTCAGATTGTATTTAGGGGTGTGGAGGCAACTTTGATCAGGAATTAGTATTTGTGCACAAAAAAATAAACAGATTAATAAGAATACCAACTTTTTTACATTTATAAATAGTTTTACAGTTTTTCAAGTAATTTCATATTCATACTCTGTGAAAGCAGAGTCTCTTCCATTTTCTGGGCATCTGGTCCTTACCTATAAAATCAAGGAACCTAAACTATTTTCAAGACAAGCATGGCTAATCAATCATGGCATAATTTCTTAAAGGACTGAGCACCTAGATTCAGAATCATCCTAAACACTGTACTCAAGGCTAATTGATGGGAATCAGTTTGTGAAATTTACCAATCCTTCACTGTTTCTTTTTTGGAATTTCTTTTAGTTTTGACTTTTTTTTTTGGCTACATTATATGCTTACAATTATATTAACAGAACAAATACTATTTTGCTACTGAACACAATAAACTTGTTTTAATATGCCAACCTAACTTGGGTTATTTACACAAATGATAATCCTCATCAGCTGTGTGCAGACATGTAGCATTCACAAAGCTTTTTCATTTCCATCCTTTCACTGATTTTTTTCAACACACTGAATCAGAAAAAGCTGATATCATCTGCATTTTACAGATAAGGAAATGGTTCCCAGAAGGTAAATGACGACTGCAGTCACATACAAGAAGAGTCCTGATATTAAAATCCAAGTCCTTTCTCTCCCCATTCATGTGCTTTCCCGCAGCCATGCTATTTTAAAGCACACCAAAGAAGTTCCCAGACAGGCCGGCCTCCAGAGGCTCCCTGCCCTTTGAAGTGCAGATGGAGTCTTTCCGTGGGCCTCCGAAGGAAGCGTGATCTGTCACTGAGGGAAGAACGACCTAGAAGAGTTCCTGGCACATTAGGGGTGCTACGCGTCAGGTGATTGGACTGATACATTTCTGAGTAAGTCCTTGGAGTTCGTCGACCACGGTAGTCTTGAATCTTGATTACCCCTACTAGTCAGCTGGAAAGCGAAATTTCAGATGAAAGAGATTTGAGGTCTGCTGTTAGCTAGTGAGCTATGCCTGCCAATCCCCCATTTCGCATCTAATCACATTATACCCACCTCACCTCTCCTGCTCCTGTCCCTACAGTGGGGTTGATGAGGATACTTAAAGAGAAGATATCTCAAGATTGTAAATTTTAGTGGATTTTAAAAGTCAAGCCTTGATCTTAAAAATACTTTTGTGCCTCTTTTTTTCTAACTTATCAGATCTCTCTCTCTCTTTCTCTCTCTCTCCCCCTTCCTTCCTTCCTTTATCTGATTAATAATAGAGTTGGCACCTCCCTAACCTTTTGGGGGCAATGTAAATTTGGCAAGCTTTTTGAGGAAATTATCAAAATTACACTGTTGCATACTCTGACTCAATAATTTAAAATGTTTTAAAATGTAGTCAAAAGGTTGCCAGGCTACATCAACAAATGCAATCTCTTCTTAGTTGCATGCTTGTTTAAAACAACAAGAAAAGCCCAACTAACTTGAGCAATAAATGTTCTATCACAAAATCTTAAAATATTTGTAATTAAGCCATACAGTCTAACACTATACAATTATGTTAAAAAGAGGCAGTTATGTGTGTTGATATGAAAAGATGACTAAAATATATCATTTAATGTTAAAAGAAAGGCAAAGGACAGATTAAGTCATCTTAATGCAAATATAAAAAGGACACTTTTGTATCAGTGTAAATTTCTTGTCTAGGACACACAAGAAAGTATTGATAGGATTGCGGTAGGAGGCATGGCGGGGAAGCTTATTTTTTATATTTTCACCTACAATTTTCTTCCTTTCTTTGTTTTTCTTTAGTGCTGGAAATCCCACTGAGGGCCTTTATAGGTTAGGCAAGCATTTTGCCACTGAGCTACATTCCTAGCCTTAATTCTTTTCAAATAAAATATTGACATAGGCAAAGTTAGCATGTTTTCTTTTTTCATATTTTTAAATTAATAATAATTTATGCTTTAAGATTTTAAACCTTATTTTCCAATAAGTCACCTGGATGGCCAGATCAGTGTCTAGGACACACAAGAAAGTATCACTATTGTACTCATGGTTAAATCTTTACAGTCAGGCTGAACAGGAGAGAATCAGTAAGCAGTGCCCTCCCTGTGAGTCAGCTGGTACCCGGGCAGGGAGAGAAGGTCCCCACAACCCCCAAACTACAGGCTGATTTGGAAGAATGCAGGCTGAGATGATAGCAACTGAAGTAAAGAAAGAACTTAATGCTTGTATTGTCTGATTGATTTTGCAGACCTAAAACCGGTAGTCTGAGCATCTATTTAGAGGTTAACAATATGTACTATAGTAACTATTGTGAATTTCCTACTGTCTTGTTTTTGCCAGTATCATTCTCATTGTTTTGTTTCATTTTATTTTATTGTTTTGTTTTATTCCCTTTAAAACAAAACAAATAAAACTTTAGTATGTTCTGATGCTTCCTAACATAATTACCATCTGTGCCATCTCTACATACTTTCTCTTCCACCAAAAATAAGCACTTCATAATGGGGGTGTACATCAGTGGCACTTTAACGCTCAGCAACAATAGTGGTGGGCAGAACAAGTTCCAACCTCTCAAACTGCAGATGTCGGTGGAAAAACCCAGGGGATTTTTAGATGCATTCAGGGCCCAGAGTACTGAAGATGGGTACAGAGGGCAAGCAGGGCAAGTGGTTGCCTCCTGGCCCCTTCTGAGAAGAGGAAAGAATCCACTCCCTGCCCCTCCTCCTCTTGCCCCTGTGTTTCTTCCCTC
>RJWM01044012.1:0-13494 GCA_004363535.1 Dasyprocta punctata | reverse complement strand
ATTTTTAGGTGTCATAAAATATGAAATATTGATATTATTTCATTTTTCATAAGAGGGAACTGCAGCTCAATATCATACAGCTGTAAGTAACTAAGTCTGATTTTGATAGCAGTTGGAGAGAAAGCTCAATAACCATTTCTGTAACAATCCTGTAAAGACGGAAGCTAATTAAATTTAGTGTAAGTGATGAAGTTGAATATAGTTACTTAATTTAATCAGCATTTACGTCAAAATTCTAGTCAAGACAATTATAATGAATGTATTGACTGCATTCTGATTGTGTTTAATCATTAATCAGCACATATAAATTTATTAAAATATATTGTAAAGTAATTTTATTCTATTTCTTTAGGAAAGGATATCTAGCCATGAGAATGAGATTACTGGAAAAATAAAATACTTGAACAGAAAACATTTGATGGTTACAAAGCTAGAAAATCAGTGAGATATCTACAAAATTACGGATTAAAATATTAGAATTAATCATATTTAATCACAATACATTGTGAAACATTTTAACATTTTATAAGCAGTAATAAAAAGAGATAAAGGGACAGGCATAGATAGACAGTTATAGATGTCTGTGTTTGTGTGTGTGTATCCACATGTCTGCAGGTGCACTAGGGATCCAACCAGGGGCATTTTACCTGTGCTAAATACCAAGCTTTATAAATTTTTACTAAGAGACAGTATCTAACTAATTTGAACAGATGTGTCTCAAACTTGTGATACTCCTGACTCAGTCTCCTTCAGGATTGGGGTTACAGGTATGTCCCAGCACACTAAGTCGAAAATATTTTTTTAGTAAGAAAAATCTGGAACTCCAAGAGATTTACTGTAGGCATTTGTTGTGTTACTAATTAATCTATAAAATAATAGTATGGCATTTTGAAAATATTATCAGGATTGAAAATAGACTGATCCATTCAAATTACAACTCTCTTTTTCATCGTTTTAATTGTGCAGTATTTGGGTAGTTATTTAAAGATTTGTAATTTCAGTTTTCTCATCTTCAAAATGGACAATAATACCAACCACATTATGTCTGTATTCCTGTAGATTTTCAGCAAGGTTAAATGGGATACAAGATGCATATAAATCATCTGGCTCAGACACAGCTCTTCTTAATTCCTTAATTTGACAACATTTATTATTCAAAAGAATAAAAATGATTCAATTTTTATTTTTGTGATTCAATAAAAAGCTTTTATAATCATAGGCCTTATTTTAAATTAATTAAAATTATTTCAAATAAATTGTTGGCAAAACCGTGCATGCATTTTAACAACTTTGACAAAGCAAATATGCTTATCACTATTGACGTCCATGTAATTTTTGGAATTATTTACATAATTTGGGGAAATTATCTGTACTCCAAATATAGCAGACAAAAATTAATTTTCTTTAAAGAATCTGCAATCAGGTAAGAATTAGACTTATTATAAGAAATATGTATATAAAGCCGGGCGTGGTGGCGCACGCCTTTAATCCCAGCACTCAGGAGGCTGAGGTAGGCGGAGCGTTGTGAGTTCAAGGCCGGCTTGGGCTACAACGAAAGTTCAAGGCCGGCCTGAGCTACATAGTGCGACCCTGCCTCAGAAAACCAGGACCGGGAGTTTGACTCAGCAGCTTCAGCGCCTGTCTGCCAGTTATGAGGCTGTGAGTTCGATCCCCGGTGCCACAAAAAAAAAAAAAAAAAAAAAAAAAAAAGAGTATATATATTTATATAATTTCAATTTTCTGAAATTGTAACAGAAGTATAATGAGAGATACTAAGCATAGCATAACATCATGTTGGAGGTAGCTCCATCATTCATGGTAACCATTTTGTCACTATATTTCAAATGTGCTTTAGATTGACTTTCTGTATAAATATATTTTAGATTGACTTTATAATTGCTAATTATTGCTCTAATTTATCTATAATTACTAAAATTTATTCATAATTAGGGCACCAAAGGTCCAATTAAGTTTCCAAGCAAGGACTAAGACTGGATAACTCCCAGTTTTGAATTGAGACCAACAAAGACTGACTGTAGAAATCTCAACATGGCTGCCAGGAACTCAAAGATCACTGTTTAAAATATGGAAAATCTGAATAAATTTGGCTGTAAAATAAGATGTATAATGGCATTATATTTATGCATTAGATACTATGGCATAGATATTTAAAAAATAACAGTTCCCTATTTTTTTTCAGTTTCGCTACTTGAAAAATGCTTCACAAAATAATGTTTGCTGATTTTGATTCCTGATAGTGACATTTTCAGTCCTATTGACTGGTCTTCCTAACTTTTTTAAGTCATAGTTACAGTGGTGTTTTGTTGTCATAATTAGTTTTATCCTTTTCAATTAGTTCATTCCCAAAATTCTGAATTATAAATAAAATAATCCGTCTATTTGAATTTTAATACTATTATAAATTTACATCAAACAACAGAGGCATTATTATTATTATTATTATTATGTACCAGGTCTCAAGGGACAGTGCATTTTTAACTTATTGAGCAAAGTCAAAGTTTCTTTCTTTGCCACATTTTGGTGGTCTGTAGCAGCAAAAACAAATGAATAATGACTATAAAGTGAGTGTTTATTATACTACACTTTCATTACTGCAAGCTGTTCCCATTGGTGTTGTTTTCTGAAACTGTGAAATGAACCTTCATGAAACTGCTGAAAATATATCACACACCATAGGATTTGATGCCAGAGTCAGTCGGGTCATTACCTCCACTGATTTTTTAAAAGTTGTATTAATACTTATTTTGTGATTGTAAATTGGTTTCTAATCAAATATCTTGTAGGGATTGAAAACCATATCTACACCTTTTAGAATAATTCAAATTTATTATATTGAGTTATATCATATTTCATTACCACAAATAGAAATAAAATGTCAAATTCTTAGGAGGTGTTTATTTGAGTTACACTGAAGTATCCACGCAAATGAGGACTGATCTGTATGGTTGGGATCATTGTTTTATTTTTTCCAAGTTATGATGTCATTGCTGTCATGGTCAGCCCACCAAGTAAGAAGAATCACAGAACTAATTTTACGCCCTTTTAAAAATATGTCATCATACTTTCAAATTATAGAATATTTTCACCACATTTAGGCAACTCAATTAGCAATGCTATCAAAATAGCTCAAAACGTGAAGGCATATAAGAATATACAATTAATGCATTTTGTTAAGATATAATTTCATTGAAGGAGAGATATATATCCTATTATCTTGCACATTTAATCAGTTGAAACTTCAGTTAGTTGCTCAAAGAAGATGTAAGTGAAGTTACATCACGTAAGTTTGAAGTTAGTTTTGATTGCACATCACCTTGAAACTAAATTTTTAATGTATAAAATCTATGGTCATCATTATGTTCATGCTTGAGGCTATAAAGTGGGTTGATTTACCTATAAACACTTAGGTCCCATAATTCATTGTAACTAGTTTTCAGTGACTCATTTTATCAGAAAACAAAATTTTTATCAGAGAGTATGTTTCACTTCCTGTTCACTGGACCCAATGTACTTCAATTTGAGATTTGTTAAAGTTTAGAAGACATTATAAAGTCATTTCCTACAAATTCATCTGCAAATAGGAGTAAATTTAGTATCTACTTCCTATTAGTTTTGTGTATCACTGGTCCACATGTTAAAGCAATTAAAGTCATTAGTCATGTGGTACATTATATACACACATATGTAAATGTATATATATTTGTATTATATGCATGTAGAATATACATATAAAATATTATATTATTGCAAATAAACTGTCTGTACTTAAGTACATCCTTAAAGGGTTTTGCATTTGTACTGCCAAGAATGGAAAACGGATGGAAGAACAGATGGCTCTACATTATCACATTAAGGCTTCATGTCCACCACTACAGTCATTCTACTCTAAGAACAGGTTTCATGTCAGCAAAGAACCAAGGAAAAATACCACCAAAGCACACAGATGATAGTTGGCTCCACAACTATCACAAAATTAAAAGTGAAATACAGCATAATTGTGATTAAGAAATAATGGGAATCAGAACGATTTTAAAGGACCCGTGTTGGAAGATTTAAACAGTAACATTGTCTTCATATGGATCTTCTTTACTAGAGTTAAAATATTAAGAAGTGCACAGTAAGATGATTTGTTGGCACATGCAGATTTTATTCTGTCTCAATTCCCTATTGTATATACTGTAATAACAATTTGTAAAAGGAACAATTACTTAGAGAATTCAAATATAAAAATAATTTTGTTTAGTGCGTATTTTTGTTAAGAAGTATGAAAATGTAATATAGGTATTATCTCACTTATTAATCCTTCAGTTCTATACAGTAAATATATCTCAGAACTACTCTTGAAACAAATTTTCTTACAAAATTCACAGGCAATTAAATTCACTATATTAAATGCATGGTTCAATGAATTATAACATTTTCTTAACAAACACCATGATTAAGACATCATATTTCTAATACTAGGGTTAAAATATAAAATTAAACTAAAAATACTACATATAATAGCATTCAAAGCATGAAATACTTAGCGATAACTACAGTTGAATATGTACAGGACTTATACACTGAAAATTATCAAGCTTTAGTGAAAGAAACAACAGCAGGTCTACTAATAATTTGAGTGCTATGTACCACAGTCATAGATCAGAGGAATCCATATTGTTATTTTCCTGTACTTGAATCTGAAAAACTGTACCATTTTAATCAAAGGTAGAAATTAATCTTTGAAAGGATATTATTACTTTATAAGTGAATCGGTTCCTGTACCTAAATATCTGTATTGATTATGTATTCTGTGTGAATTCAAATATTTTCAGGATAATTCTCATTGTTCTGTACTCTCTGTTACTTTAGTTCTATTAAGACAGAGTTATTACTTTTTGTCTATGCCCTAGACACTCAATGTAAAATATCACTTTAAAGAGCTTGCTCAGCCCTTTAGGCCACTACTGCATGATGTTTGTGTTTCTTCCGCTGTTCTCTTAGTGACATCTACACCTCTTTAAATGAGTCCCAAGGAGAGCATGCTTCATTTGATATCTGCTACACCACAAGGGCAAAGAGATACTTTGTTACTGGTTTATGATCAAATTGGTTGAGCAACATAGTTTTAACATCTCTGTATTGCAGGGTTGTAAAGTGTCATTTCCGTTAAAAATAAAGTTTTAATCTAATATTAAAATTGGGTTTTGGGTATGAATACAAATCACTCAACAACATTTCTTTTATGTGCAGTAAAAATGTCTGAATTTTACATTCATAGTTTTTTTTTCATATTGTAGGAAATGCATGAAAAATTCTTAGTCATAGTGAAAAAGGCCTCTGGGACCTTCCATGTCAGTTTTAAAAGACAGATTGTTATACCCATAAATTTATCTCTCTTGGAACTGACATTCAATATCCCAGAGCCTTTTCTCCCTTCATGGAGGAATTTTTTAAATGCAATTCCTACAGCATACTCTGTTCCATTCTTTACAAGAAATGTTCAGCCATTCATGTTAGATAGCCCAAAAACTTGCCTACTAATGAGGGGTGGAATGGAGAAGTTAGAAGTCAAAGCAAAAACTAATTATCTATGGGCATTCAGGAAAACTTTTTTTAAAAACCTTAATTACAAAGAAGGTCACTTGCTATATTAAAAGATAAAAGCATGGTAACATGCCATGTACTGTATCTGACTTAGAAAACATAAATAATACAGTAATCTGAAATGATATCTTTTGATAAAAATACTTGAGCTAGTTTTTAATAATTTCAAAAAGCTTATGCTGATATTTTTCTCATGCATTCATGTCTTTGTGTTAATAATTAATAGATGGTACAGTTCATGCTCAAATACAATTAAAATGACCATAGTTGTCCACACTGACATGACAGATAAACATAAGAACTGATTTTAATTTTGATCATAAAGTTCCACGTTAAAGGTTGGTCAAGTAATTGTTTAAGACATGCAGTGTTAAAATAACCTCATTTGCCTTTGCTTTACTGAAGCACCATATTTAATTATTTATTGAGATATCGCTACATAGGAATGGAGTTTCTCTAAGAAGCACTTGCTGAATCTCCAAGGAAGGTTTTGAAAGAAACACATGGCCCCAGATACCATATTAATTTGTGACAATGAAATGCAGTTAATTTGTCTTATGTGAGATTTTATATAATTTTCAGAATATTTTCAAAATTTTTTTTATTTCTGAAGTCCAAACCCTGCTAGTTTCAATATTTGGATTTTGTTATTTTAGCTGCGTGCTCACAAAGCAAATTTCTTTTTATTCCATGTTCCACAAAACTAGAAACCTTAACTTTCATGGGGTAGATTTAAAATTCGACACTCAATCCAGAATCTATTTTGAACTGTGACATTTTTAATAGGAAATTATTGATTGTTACAACTTCCAATTACATCAAATGTTTTATGTAAGATGGCTTTGTTTCATAAATGTGTTCTTCTCTAGTAACATTAAACAACAGAAGTTTACCGTAAGAGACTACTAAGCAATATAACTTTCAGTGTAACAATGATTTGAAAAATAAATTTTTTGTGCAGTCACTATTCATGGTGAAATTTATGTAAGAAGATCAATTATCATAATTTGAATTTTAATTCTTTGCTACCAAAAAATAAAGAAAAAGGAGGAGAAGAAGGAGAGAGAGAGAGAGAGGGAGAGGGAGAAATATATGATAAAACAACATAATTAGTGAGGCTGGTTTTACATGATATCCTGATCTAATGACTGTGTCCAAAACTTGAAATTTTAGTTTTACCATCATTGGAAGTTCCATCATTTAGTTTTACCATCATTGGAAGATCAAAGTTTCAGACACAAAAATCGTGACTTGGATGGCTATAAATTATTGTAAAAACGTGTAACTTTTTATCATGGTGGTAGAATGGAATCAATAGAAAGTTTTGATCCAACATTTTGTAAAGTGAGAATTTATTTTATTCATTACTGTTTTTCCTTTTTTACTTTGCATGATTGTATTCTTAATTTGGAGACTACCTGACTATGGATTTTGATAGAATGGGCTGTTTGTGTTCCACACCTAAGTTGAATGTGTCAGCAGATCATGCACGTGATCTTGGAACTACTAATGATAGTAATGATAAAATTGATAAACAGATACGATTTGAGCCATTTGTGTAGGCTCCCATTTAATAATTTTACATTAATTCACTATTTGATTCTTAACTACCACCATTTCAGGTACGTTTATTATTCCTGTTTTGTGGTAAAGAAAGTGAGAGATAATAAATAACTCTCCCACTCTTATGAATGGTAAGTGCAGGATTTCATTATAAACTCTCAACTGAAATCTTCTATTCCTTATAAAAAGTTACTTTTGTACCCTCTTTTCACACAAGGTGCTTGCTCCACCAGTCAAATATATTTACCATAAATTTTAATTCCACAAAGAAAAACAAAATTGAACAATTAATATTCCTTTGTAAAGGGTCATTGCAGTCCTCACTATGGTGGTAGGGCAAAGATAAGCACAATGTTTTTCTTTATAAATATCCCCTTTAGCAGTGAAAAGCAGTAAAAGATTTAAGAATAAAAAATAGTACATTGAAGTCTAACTTCATTATTATTAATGTGATTATTCTGGAACTGGCATACAGAATTTGTATTTGACTCATTACATTAAAGTCAGTCATTTACCACATTCTTGACATCAGTTCATAGACTCAGAGCTCCTTGAATAAATGGGGGAACAAACGCCCTTGAGAGCAGCATCAAGAATTAGTCATAAGTACATCCGTGAATTATCTACCAGCTTTTTCCAAGAAATCTATAAGAAAGAAAAATAGTCAGACCTTATAAGGTTTTTATAAACTGCTTCCCATGTATCTTGAAAGACCTGTGTTTGATGGAAAGCAGATGATGAATGAAGTTTCAACAATCATTCTACTCAAGGAAAATGCAATGGTTGTATAAGATGTAGCTACTTCTAGCATTCCTGAATATATTGCTAAAATAAATAATACAGTAACTAACACAACTAATGATGATGTCCATCTTTTTCAGCCCTGTATTCTATGCAGACTATGCTTTCTACCTCAAATTACATGCATTGTTGGCCAAAGATCAAACTATGTTAGGCACATGGGTCACCATTTGATTACTTTGATTTATAACAACTGTTCAAAACTGGCAATGTTAGTTCTCTGACTTTATTTTTCTTCAATACTTTGTTGACTATTCAAAGTCATTTGCTGCTCTGTATAAACTTTAGAATCCATATTTTAATATCTTTAAAATAAATGCTGGGATTTTTATTGGGATAGCAAAGTCAATAGATTAGAAAGAAATGACATCTTAAAAACCTTTATTGTTACAATTTATGAACACAGAATATCTCTTCATTTACTTAGATCCTTGATTATTTTTTACCTTTCTCATTTTCAATCTAAAGCATTATTATTATTATTTTGGTGTTAATGCAAGTGAACATAGTATTATAAAATACTATGTTCCAGTTGTTTGTTTATTGTTGATTTTAAGGATAATAATTGACTTTTGTATATTAACCTTCTAACCTCTGACCTTACTATTCATGTTTATTTAGTTTCAGTAATTTTTTATTATTCCTCTTTGAGATTTTCTTTTGTAGGGAATCATGTATTATTAGTTTCTAAAAGGAATTTTATCTCTTCTCAATCTATTTTCTTTTTGTCTTACTGAATGAACTAGTACTTTAAATTTAATGTCAACATTTATATAGATTTTTGTTGATTTTTTATGAAGTTGAAGAATTTACCTATTTCTAGTGAGGCAGAAAGTTGATGTTTTCATTTATCAAGAAGGGGCTTTGGCTTTGGTCAACTGCTTTGTGAACCTCAGTTGATACGGTAATATAATCATATTGATATGAGTTACATGCATTGACTCTTGAATGATGAATCAGCCTGACATAACTTAGCTAATATTCACTGAGTTGTAGCAACAATTCTTTTTATATATTGTCTGATTAGTTCTACCAATGTTTTGCTGATTATTTTTACATTATTATTCATGAGATATTTGGACTGTAGTTTTTATTTCTTGTAATGCTTTTAGATTCTTTTAGTACAAGGACAACACTGGTCTCATGGAATTAATTAGAAACAATTCCCTTTTATTTTGAGAAAGCAATTGGCTGTATACACATTATTTCTTAAGAAGAATTCATCAGTGAAACAAATCTGAGTGTTTTTTCTTTCTCAGAATTTATTAGTGACTTATTTCTTTTTCATTTGTGAGTTTTAAAAGAGCATTCTTTTTTAAACAACTTCTATTCTTCACTTTTTAAAATTACTTAAGTTTATTGGTATATTTTAGGTATACATACTGATCACATTCATTATAGGGAATTTGTACTTATACATGATAAAACTTCTTTTTTGTTTTCCATTCCCCCACCCACCCTTCAAAGAGTTGCTTTATGTGTACTTAGTCTATTTCTTCCTAAATTAAGAAACAGATACAGAGTTGTTTAGACTATTCTTTATTTATCACTTTATTTCGATGGGATCAGTAGTGATAGTCATTTATTTCTGTTATTGGTAATTAAACCTCTCTCTTTCTGTCTCTCTCTTTCTCTCTCTCTGTCTCTCTCAATCTAGCAAAACCAAAAATTTATCAATTTTAGTAATCATTTCTAGTAATCAATTATTTGTTTTATTAATTTTTCTGTTGTTTTCTTCTTTTCAAATTTCATTGGTTTCGGCTTAATATTTATTTTCATGAATTATCTTAGCTTTATATTTCTTTTATTTCTCTAATTTCCTTGTATGAGCACTTAGATTATTAGTATTTCATCTTTTTTATAATATATGCATTCAATATTATTTATTTCTCTCCAAAAAATGCTTTTGCAGTAACCCACATATTTTGATAATAATTGGTCAACTTAATTTAAGACGTTTAAAAATTGTCTTAAAATTTACTTGGGTCATAGGTTAGTTACAAGGTTTCTGTTTACATTATAATTATTTATGATTTTCATCTGTCCCTGTGTTGTTGGTTTTTAAAGTTAACTTCATTGCAATCTGAGAATATGCTTCATTTCTATACTTTTGAATGAATCAGGCATAATTTATGACTCAGAATTTGGCCAATATTGTTGAATATTTTTATAATATTGAGAAAAATGTTTGTAACCTACTATCAACATCTGTTAGATCATGTTGTTTGCTGGTATTAGGGAGGTCATTCTCATGGTTTTTTGTTGTTGTTGTTGTTGTCATTTTGTTTTGTTTTGTTTTTGTTTTTGTTTTTGCTTTTTGGGTTTTTTTTTTGTTTTTTTGTTTTGTTTTGTTTTGTTTTTGTATACAGAATTGAACTTATTTCCTTGCACTTGCCAGGCAGAGCCACTAACCTATATTCCTGGCCTGTGATTTTTTCTTATTTTTATATTTTTGCTTTATCAATTACTATTAGGATGATGTTAATATCTGATGGAGACCACTACAAAGCAGCTCTGAGCAGAATTTAAAATTAGCTAATTGACTTTCTATGTTTATCTGTGAATCTGTCCTAGGCCTAAGCCCCTTGTCTGGAGATGGGCAGCAGATTCATAGTAAGTGAACCTCTATGGATCACTGGTCCTGGCTGAGACCTGTAGTGGCCTGTGATGCCAATGATGCCTCAAAGGGCAAAATAAGGCAACAGGTGAAGATGCTTTGTTCCAACCCAGATTAACTAGATAGAGACTGCAGCTGCAGGCATCTCACTCCGGTAGTCTCACTCCCACCATAAATGTCATCATGAAGATAAAACAGTTCTCCTAAACTGTAATAACTCACTACTTGGAGAAGTCTTTGAAGTGACTCCCAAGGTCTTGCTCAGTTACCACACTTTCCTCAGTATACCTTCTCTTTGTTTGAAAACCTAATAAATAGGACCGCCCATAGAAGCTCTTTGTCTCAGCCCCCAGAATCTCAAATGCTGCTAGAGGGTTTTGATCCTCCCAGAGCCTAAAATCATACTACTCGTCTTATTTATTTAAGCCTTCAGCATATACTCATTTGGGAGATCGGGGATCTTGGCCAGGTCCCTGGTAAATATTTCTGACTGTAAAACTTCATTTTCTATTTTTTCCTTTGTGTTCTATTCACTTTTACCACGGAGATTTTGATCTTCTATTATTAGGTATGAGCACATTTTTGATTATTAAGTAGTTTATAAGAATTGATTCCTTAATCATGTAGTAGTTTTTTTCTTCTCCACTGATTGTCTTATTTTGCAGTTTACTTTTGAAAAATTAACATGGCTAATACAACTTTCTTTTGAATAAGGTTAACATATTGCATATTTTCCTCCATTATTTTGTGACCTTCAACTATGATATATCAACTTAACTAAAGAAATGCTTAGGGAATTGGTAATACACACTTCTGGATATGTCTGAGTGCATCATGGAGGTGTGACCTGGGATACTGTTTATCATTCTTTCCTCCCTCTCTGGGATGTTCACTGCTCTGCTTCCCTTTTATCATGAACTAAGCAATTTTCTCCACCACATTCTTTTACCATTGGTGTTTCTGCCTTCTGACCAACTAACCATAGACTGAAACCCAAGAAACTGTGAGCCAAATTAATCTACTTCTTTTAGTTATAGATATATGATCTTTTGTCTTGTGTCTCAGTAGTGGGAAAGCTGACCAATGCAAATTTCAGTTACATGATCCCATGCATTTAAAATGTCAGGTTATATTGTGATTTAGAGTTGTAACTTTATGTGTTATCAATATTGCTGTTTCTGAATTTTGTGTTTTAGCTATTGATAGAAATGTATTGTGGATACAGTTACACTAATATCTACTCATTTTGTTATTGCTCAATATAATCTGTATCTTTGTCCATTTTTCTTTTCTTTTCAAGACTGATAATTTTAGCCAGGCATGGTGGCGCATGCCTTTAATCCCAGCACTCGGGAGGCTGAGGTAAGAGGAGCGTTGTGAGTTCGAGGCTGGTGTGGGCTACAACACGAGTGCAAGGCCAGCCTGAGCTACATAGTGTGACCCTGCCTCAAAAAAAAAAAACTAGGTCTTGGAGTTTGGCTTGGTGGCTTAAGCACCTGTCTGGCAGGCACAAAGTTGTGAGTTCAATCCCTGAGGCCAATAATTATAATGCAGAACTTTATATGATCATGTTTTTTCTCCTCTCTCAGAATAACAATAGCACGTTAAAAATTCAGCAGTTTCCACAGATCTTGCAATATGTGTTTTAAAGTAATCTAAGTGCACCCTAAAATATCACCATGCTATTTAACATATTGTACAGATGCTTTAGGGCAGAGCAGTCCACGGTCCTTCTTACCACTGATGCCATTGTTGCTTAAGTGCATATTTTTCACAAATTATGATACTGTTGTTATGACCAAAAAATTCTTTATGTTATCAATAAACAATAAAACATAAAGAATTTATCACTTCTTCCATGGTCTTCATTTTTCCATATAGGTCTAAATTTCTTAACCATATTATTTTCCCTCTTCCTAAAGATTATTTTAATATGCCTCCCGAAGAATTTTTTAAAAAAATATTTATGAAAAGTCGGTGTGTTGGCAACAAACTTTCTCAATTGTTGTTGAAGGAGAATATTAGAGTTTCTGATAAAACCTTTATTTTTCTGTGCTTTACAAGATTCTCATCTAGGTATAAGGTGCTTATTTTGTAGGATTTTTTTTTCTTTCCCCAATTCAAATATTTTACTTCACTGTTCTTGTATTCGGCTTGTAAACAAGAAGTCTGGCGTAATACACACTGATCTCTTATCTAGGCAAGGTATTATGTATTACTTTTCTCTACCTTCAAGTATTTATTTTTTAACTTTGGATTCTATGATTTGAATTCTACACCTTCATGTAGATTTTTTGTTTGTTTGTTTGTTTGTTATGCTTTGTTTTGTTCTCATATTTTCCCAGCCTTCCAAATATGTGGTGAATAACTATCTATTCTCAATTTTAGAAAAGTCTCACTCATTACTTTGAATATTTCTACTGTTACATTTCTTTCACTTCTTGTATTCCAACAATACTCATGTATTTTAGAATTGTGTAACAGTTCTTCAGGTTGTGTTCACTTTTCTTTATATTTTAGCACACACTTATGTTTTAAACTTATTTGAAATCAGTTTTGTTTCTTACACATAAGTGATATGCATTAGTAATAATACATATTTCTATATCATGTGGAAAAATGCCTTTAAAATAATGCTAAATAAGGACATTTTTCAGAGTAAGTAAAACAATAATCAGCTGAATATAACTTCACTGCTTGCTATGGGAGGCAGACTTTAAAATGACCCCTGATATTCCCACCTCTTTATATGTACTGCCTTCTATAATCTCTTCCTTTTTGTGTTAACTGATCTATCAACTTGCTTTCCATAAATAAAAGATAATAAAGATAATGTGATGTTGCTTCCAACATGGGGTACATAAGATGTGACTTACATCATTACAGATTCCCTTTTCAGTGAT
>RJWM01044011.1:0-13497 GCA_004363535.1 Dasyprocta punctata | reverse complement strand
AAAAAAAAAAAGAAAGAAAAAGAAAAAGAAAAAAAAAGAAAAGGAAATTCCCCATAGTTGCTATACTGCATACAGCTATCTTCTAAATAGATGTTCAGACTACCAGCTTTAGGCTTGCAAAGTCAATCAAACAATATAGGAATTAAGTTGTTTTTGTACCTCAGTTGCTATCAACTCAGCCTGTGATCCTCCAAATAAGTTTGTTTCTTACAGGGTAGGGGCAGTGTGAGGAAGGCCTCTTCTTATCTTTCAGCCCATATGCCAACTGGCTCACAGGAAGGGTGAATTGGTTTCTTGTTTCTCTTCCAGGCCCCGCATGGCTTTGCTGGCTCACAGGAAGGGCAGATTGGTTTCGTGCTTCTCTTCCCAGCCTCACATGGTTG
This sequence comes from Dasyprocta punctata, assembly GCA_004363535.1. Taxonomy (NCBI): domain Eukaryota; kingdom Metazoa; phylum Chordata; class Mammalia; order Rodentia; family Dasyproctidae; genus Dasyprocta; species Dasyprocta punctata. Next base: position 13,114 of record RJWM01044011.1, on the reverse strand, counting down.
CTGCTGGCTCATAGGAAGGGCAAATTGGTTTGTTTCTCTTCCAGGCCCCACATGGCTGCATCTGGCTCACAGGAAGGGCAGATTGGCTTCTTGTTTCTCTTCTCAGCTCCACATGTCTGCTTGTGGCTCATGGGAAGGTTGGATTGGCTTCTTTTCTTCCTTGCCCCACATAACTGCTACTGGCTCACAGGAATAGAAGACTGGCTCCTCGTTTCTCTTCTTGGCTCTGCATGGCTGCTGCTGGCTCATGGAAAGAACAGATTGGCTTCTTGTTTCTTTCCCAGCCCTGCATGGCTGCTGCTGGGTCACAGGAAGGGTGGACTGGCTTCTTGTTTCTCTTCCCAGTTTGGCATGGCCGCTGATCAACAAATAATTGTAAATTACATGCTCAGTACTTACTTAGGATTATAGAACACAATGAGAATTACTGAAAGTATGTAAAAATGGGCTGCTGAATAAATTGTCATACATTACATTAAAAACAAAGAAAATGTAGGATTGTATCAGTAGATGCATAGAAAATACAAGGAAAATAAAAAAATAAAAACCATTGACATTAAAATAGAACACATCAGTCATGCGTGGTGGCACACGCCTTTAATCCCAGCACTCAGGAGGCTGAGGTAGGCAGAACATTGTAAGTTTGAGGCCAGTTTGGGCTACAATGTGAGTGCAAGGCTGGCCTGAATTACATAGTGTGACCCTGTCTCAGAAAACTAGGGCTGGGAATTTGACTCAGTGGCTTAAGCACCTGCCTAGCAGGCGCAAGGTTGTGAGTTTGATCCCCAGTGCCAAAAAATTTTTGAAAAAATAAAATAAAAAATAAAACAGAACACATCAAATTGTGTTCACTTGCACAAAGCCTCATTATATATGTTGCCAAAACTAAAGAACAAAATTAATAACATATTGTAGCATAATACACAGATTAATACATAGATATGTCATTTAATTATGTATTAACTACAAACTGAATTAGAAATTCTTGATACAGCATATGCAACACACAGAAAGACACAGAAACAATTTCACATTAAAAGCCCACATATGAAAAATGCTCAACACTAGATGTAATGACCTAGCACATGATAAAAATCATTTAAAAATGGTGTTTAAGCGTAGAAGGAGAAAAATAAACAAATTAGATCATTCCAAGTATGGGCAACATACAAGAAGCACCTATACATGAAACATTAAAAGGACATACTCATATTCCAAAACTTTCTATAAATTTTTAATTTTTCCACAATCTGCACACCAGCAATTTTTCTCATTCTGTCAAAAATCCTAATTCATTATCACTTGAAGAAACTAATACATTTAACAGAAACAATAACAACACCATAAAACTATTAAAAACAATCCAAAAACAGTCAATGGAAAAAGTGAGTGAAACAACTGAAATATGAACTTCTCTAAAAACGTCTGCATAATAGGTTGAGAGATAGAAACCACAAATAATCATTTCAGCATAATACTACTACTTTAGCCTCAATTATTAATGTTCAGAATTTCAAAGACTTTATCCTAGCAACACTCTTCTTAGTAATTTGATGGTAAAGCCACAAAAAATGTCCAAAAAAATTCACCCTGTGGCTATGTTGGGTGCAGTTAGATGAAATCAGAGATGCATGAAAGAAACCATAATTATTTTATTCACCTGCATCATGACTCTATGAATCTTTAAGTATATTTGTGTTAAATGTAAAACAAATATTTTACTTGTAATTTTTATTTTTTGCTTCTTCAGATGAAGTACTCTAATTTCCAACAAAGGCTATCAAATTCTTTTGGTTAAATCATGATGAAAAGTTTTAAGTCTTCAAGGTAATTTTCATGTTTTTTGTTTGTTTGTTTTTGGTACCGGGAGTAGAATTCATGACCTTATGCTTGCCAGGCAGATGCTGTGACACTGAGCTACAACCCTGGTGAGGCAACTTCTATTCTTTACACACAACTTGCTGCAAAGAAGCAATAGCAATGCAGTACAGGGAAGAAGTCTGTTTCATTGTAGTTCAAAAGGTAACCCATGCCTAGAAGGTTAAACACATTCCTGAGCTTACAAATCACTCTCACTCACTCTGACTATGCAGCCCAGGATGTTTCCTCACTCCTTGATAGTGCACGAGGAAGATCTGACAGCCAGGAAACTTAAATCTAGGACTTCTACACAGCCTACTTGAACATCCTCCCAGGGTAACACTGCTTTGATTTCCATAGGCTTAACTCTGAACAGAGAGACTCATCCAGTCATTTGAAGATTGACCTATTCCTTTACCCAGTTTGTCTTTTGAACTCATGTGTTGTTTGCTAAGCACCAAATATTTCTTGCCCAAAATTCAATTCTCACAGTACCCAGAGGTACCACAGTTCTGACAAATTGAGATCCCAGTCTTAGTATGCTGCTTAAAAAGCAAATTACAGGCTAACACATGCAATGCTGGGGTTCACCATGAGTCATTATTCAAAAGGTATCAAGGGATGACACACTGACCCATTCCAGTAAATGAAGATAAATTATCTAAAAGAGGCTTATAATAAAAAGAGACAGACAGTTCTATAGTTCAAGACATAGACATTTCTATAGATCAAAAAATTATGATCAGTTTTAAGGTCCCAGTTCTAGAATCAGGTAAAAATGCAATGAAAAAAATTGCACTATACAACTAATCTAAAATTTGAAGACATTTGAATTCAAGGATTTCTTTCAGACTGGCCATGATACATCCTTAATTTGCAAATATTACTGTACAGCATTCTGGACATAAAAACAAATACTTGATGATTTTCAGTTTAACCAAGCACTCTGATCTTGGCAAGTAGAAGTGATTTTAAGATCCCTACCAGAGCTGTGCTTGGTAAGCTACACCTGTAATCACACCACTCTCATGGGCTGAAACAAGATCACAAGCTAAACCCTCATGCACAACACAGTGAGACCAACTCTCAAAACATACCACTACCATTGCTACTAATTTTTAAAAATGGAGATAGATAAGAGCAAATGTCATGGACTCAAGTCAAACTACTCATCCAATAATAGACAATGCTGTTCCAATAATTTTTTAATGCACAGTAAGGCCAGATACAATTTTCTAAGTTCCAATTTTGTCCCATAAGTGTTTAGGCAACTTAGTAATGAAAGACTTAATAATCTAACATTTCTAAAGTTTATTTCTTTCCTTTAAGTCTCTGATATTTGAGTCATATTCAACCCAAGCCAGCATAACATCCCTTAAGTAGTGCCACACTAAAACATTTTGACCTCAAAAATAAATATTTTCAGCCGGGCGTGGTGGCGCATGCCTTTAATCCCAGCACTCGGGAGGCTGAGGTAGGCGGAGCGTTGTGAGTTCGAGGCCGGCTTGGGCTACAACGTGAGCGCAAGGCTGACCTGAGCTACATAGTGCGACCCTGCCTCAAAAAACCAGGACCAGGAGTTTGGCTCAGCAGCTTAAGCGCCTGTCTGCCAGGTGTGAGGCTGAGAGTTAGATCCCCGGTGCTGCAAATAAATAAATAAATAAATAAATAAATAAATAAATATTTTCTAGATCAGGAGCTGACTTTGCCACACTCCTTCTGCCCCTCCTTTCCCATATTCCATCTACTCCTTCTTTACTACTCCCTGCACCAAAAATTTTTTTAGATCCTGTAATTCATATTTATACAGACCTGACAATTGGTGTTTAAACCCTTCAGCTATACTCCTTGTACGAAAAGAGCTAACTCAATGAGCATTTCATTATTTTAAAAATTTCTGCAAACTATCCAAGGCTGTATGGACCATATAAGAGATGTCACCCATGTCTCTTTCCACCCATACCCAAGTGACATTTATATGAGGATGCTCCACTTCAAATAGAACATCGATTACTGGTTAACATGCAGTCCCTTTTGCAAGATTACTTCATTTTCTCCTTCATAAATCAGTAATTCCTCCTTCAAATTTTTTGACATCCTAAACAGTAATGGAAACTTTCTTTTATTCTTATTTCTTTCAATATTGTGGATTTAACAATGAAATTTAGCAAGCTTGATAATTGCTCAACCACTGAAACTCACTGCCAGCAATGGTAAATCTTCTTTTGAATCTTCTTGGATATTACCAACACCACACAATGACTTTTACACTATGAAAAAATAGTTAGAAACATAGTCATTTACTGTCATCACAGTGAAGACCAGGACTGAGGACACAGTTGTGCACTTGAGCCCCTCATTACATTTAGCACTGGTGAGTGCCTCACCCAACTGCTTGCTCCTGAGACAAAATATCCCATACCCACAACATAAAGAAGATTTTATCACTCATAGTTTCAGCCAATGATTAGCTGAGAATAAGTCAGAAAGAGAATGGCAAAAAAGCTTGACGGAAGAAAAGGTGCCAGGAAGCAAAGAGAGAAAATGGAGAACAGAATATACTTTTCCAGGTAACATTCCCAGGGACCCACCTCCATCTAGGTTCCCAGTGCTAACACCACACTCAGTTACTGGACACATCAATGTACGAATCCATTGATGAACATGCATCCCACAAAATCAAACAACTTACAAACACATGAGACATCCAGGGAATATTTTCAATATAATGATACCAAGTCTGTTGCATGGAGAAGAAAGGACTTTCAACATGTCACAGTCGTATACATATACATGAATCAAAAGTCTCTCTGCAATACTCCTGATGTCACCGGATTTTGCAGAGAAGTTTGGTTGCAGGCACTGAGTTAGCTAAGACAGGACTGCGACCATGCTGATGTCACCTCATTAGAATAGGATAAGGTACTGAGGTCTTGGTTGCTGGCACATCCTCACCCTGAGGGCCAGAAAGGAGCAAGGTTGTAGCATCAGCAATTGACATGGAAGAACAAAGACACCACAGCTGATAAAGGGACACCCAAGCCTTGCCAAGGCTGCTTCTCTTCAGACATCAAAATCAACAGCTACAAAACAACTACAAACAATGCAAACCTCCTCATAATCCTCTGGGTAATAGCTTGAGGCAAAAAAAAATGACTTAACAACTTCAATTATTGGCTCATTCAAAATTCTAAAAAGTTTTAATCAAATAACATTCTGCTTAGTGATGTCACAGTAAAGACAAGGAAAATATCCAAAAATCCATCTTGTGAACTCTGAGTGTAGTTAGATGAAATCAAACATGAACTAGAAGTAAACATAGTTGATCTGTTCACCATCATGATTGTATGGGGCTGTATACATAAATGTAAAATATCAAAGAAATAATTTGACTAAATTTGTTTTGCTTCTTCAGATGCAGTCCACTAGTTTCTAAGAATCAAATCGCTATAGGTAAATTATGAAAAAATTTCTAAATCATTCAGATAACCTCTCCCTCTCCCTCCCTCTATTTTTTATAAATAACACACACCAAAAAAGTAATGGGGAAGAAATTCACAAGAGACCACACACTCAGAATGTTAAACATAATCTTGAGCTTAAACCCCAGTCTCAATTATGCCCCATGCATCCAGAATGTCTCACTCCCAGATGGTGAGGAAAATACAGAAAACCAGGAAATTTAAACTGGGAACTTCCATACATGCTTCTTAGCCATCCTCCCAGGGTAAAATAGCTTTCTTTCCACAGGCTTAATTCTGAAAATATCCAACTCACCCATTCACTGAAGGTTGATCTGTGCTTTTTCTAAATTTCACTTTAAAATTCAAATGTTTGTTTTTTGCTGAACACTAAATTCTCCAACAGTAACAGGTAGACACAAAGTTCAATTCTCACACCACCCAGAGTTATCACAGTTCTGTCAAATTCAGAACTCAGTTCTAATATACAGCAACAAAATCAGATTCCAAAAATAATTGTTTTGGCTACGTATGGTGGCACACACCTGTAATCCCTGCACTCAGGAGATTGAGGCAGGAGGATAGCTGTGAGTCTGAGGTCAGCCTGGGCTACATAATGAGTTCAAGGCCACCCTGAAATACACAGTGAGGCCCTGCCTCAAAAAAGAAACTATTTTGAAGTGGCATATGGTAAAAAGATATTTACATTGTTTAGGAAATAATAATTTTAGGTTCTTTGTTCCTGACTATGCAGAAAATGATCACTTTAAGAAAATTATTACACACACATCACTAGTATGAAATTCACAGAAAATAACATAAAATGTGGATTAATCCAAAGATTGATTTTACACTGGTAACGACACATTCTCTGTGAACACAAATTGTAATTTTCTAAACATTAAGACAAATAGTTGATGATGTTTAATTTAACCTTACATTGTGATCTTATAAACAGAAATTATTATAAACCTCCCACCATAACTGAGCTTTGTTTTCCATACCTGTATTCACACTATTTTCTTAGGCTGAGGCAGCAGCAACAAGTTCAACTCCCAGCTTATGCATTACAGAGTCTTGCTACCAAAACTAAATAATAATACTAAAAGAATGAAAAATGGATGTGATGTAGCTCAGAACAAATGTCCTGAATTCAGTCAGGAATACTCCTCCCATAATACTTGGATAACGCTCTTCACTTAATTTTTTATTCTACAACAAGGTGAGACATAATTTTCTACATTCCAAGATTGCCTCATAAGACATTGCCAATGGACCCTTGTAACGAAGTTACAGTTTACTAGTCTAACTTTAACTAAATTTCTTAGTGTTTTTCAGGTTATAGAGAACCCTTTTCCATCCTTGTCCCAGTCCAGGAAGGTTTATAATTATAAACCCAAGGAGATGTTACTGGAATTTTAATCAGCTAATTTTAATCTACTACTTCTAGTGCAACTCATGGTGAGAAGAAAGACACTGAGACGTATATACAGTTGTGGGGAGCCAAGAGGTCTTAAGTCCAGCCAAGATGGTGGTTCATCGGAGCAAAGGCCATGACCCAGAGCCCTTTTTAGATTTTATTACTTTTTTATGAGGGGAGTGGCTTGGGAATGAGTGACAGTGAGAGTGGCGAGAAATATGTGACTGTCATGACTACCATGAGCGGGGCTAGGTAGGAGGTCTTAGATCACTTCTGAGATATGCAGAGGGCAAGAAATGTAGAGAGAGCAATCTATAAAAACTGAGGTAGTAGCTAATAATTTGGAGTTGGTGCTTTAGCTCTGATGTATAATCTTTTTTTGCCCTGGGAAGTCACAGCCTCTTTTTTGAGACTTGGTCCCAGCCGACAGCATGTAGCACAGCTCTCCATCTTGCCAGGCTTGACCACATTTTTGGGGAGTCACTGGGTAGGGTAACACTGTTCAGTAACTTTGCTTTAGAGATTACACACCAGCTCCTCAGTCAGTCCAATTTACACTGCTTAAAATCAAGTGAAGGGACAAAGAAATAGCCTAGTCAGCTCTGTATATATCAATATATTGAGATAGGGCCAAGTTTATCCAAAATGGAGATAGTTGCTCCTCTTTTTAAGGAGAGTCAAGGAGAGTCATCTGGGTGGTTTCCCACAGATTGTGACCTCTGAATCATATTCAACTCAAGCTAGCATTAGAGGACCAAGTGTTGAATTATGACAATTAATGAAGGACACCACCAAAGAACAAGAAAATACAATCCAGCAGCTACTACACAACACTAAAAGGACCAACCAAAGTTATCTTCCCTGAGGAGCTAAAGATACCATGCAACAGCAATACATGCAAATCAATGACTATAGCAGCACAATTCAAAACAGCTAACCCCAGAAATCAGCCTGTATATCCATCAACAAATAATTGGATAGAAGAAATGTGGTATCTATATATTATGAAATATTATTCAATTGTAATGAAAAATTTGAGACATTTGTAGGAAAATGGATGCACCTGAAAAATAAAACATTGAGTGAAATAAATCAAGTACACAAGCTTAAATACCACATTGTATCTCTCATTTTGAGTAAGAAAAAGTGCAAACAAAAAGCACAATAAAGGATGGATAGAAGGAGAAGGAGCTAGATCTCTTGCAGATGGGAATCAGCCCTAGGTATTAAGGGTGAGAGGAAAAAGAGAGGGGAAGGTGAAACAGACTAAGGATATGCCATGTAAGGGAAGCTAATAAAATCAATGAATGTAAGCATTCTGTCATAAATAGAAAATAAGATGAATAATATTAACAAAAACAAAAACGGGGGAAGATGATTTACAGGAGGATGGAGGAAGGTGGGAGGGAAGGGGATTATAAAAGAATCAAGCTGTGTTGTGTACACATACTCCCTCTGCAAGATGAATGTAAACTTCCAATAAACATGTTAACAAAAACGTATACAATATGTACAAACATATTGCAAAATGATTCCCAAATCCTGTCTAGTTAGCATGTCTGTTATCTAACACAGATACCTTTTGAGTATGTGGTGAATATGCTAGAAAATACTCATCACAATTTCAGTATTATATGAGATATGATATCATTTTCTAGGGGCCTGAGATCTCCAGAAGCTGGTTGTACTATACCTGTGAAACACTATACTCTTTCATAAACATCTCCCGATTTTAAATTATCCACACATTTCAACCATCATTAAATTCTCTGCTTCTGTTGAGGATTCTAGGTGCTAAGTACAATGTGATCATGGTGTACTTTTCCGTGTTTAGAATGTTTTACTTAATGATTTCCAGGTTAATCCACGTTGTCACAGATTGCAGGAAATCCTTCTTGTTGAGACTAAATAATACTCTGTAGTATGAATAAAACCTACTGTTTCTATCTATTTCAACACTATTATGGATTCAAAGTAAAATATCCTCTAAATGTCACTGCAAGCTAGTTAGTTGTTTTGAGGTTAAGTTCATAGTGCAGATCCTCATCTTTTCAGATCAATTTGTTGATGTACTGGAGGAAGGACACTGGGATTATATTCTAGAATGATACACTGTTATCCTCCTTATACCATTGTCTCTCTGTCTCATTCTAACACTCTCACCTTCTGGGATGAACTCAGGTTGAGAAGTATTCTTTCCTTCCCCATGTATTTTTCTGTTCCTTTTTCTGCCTTGCTCCAGAACTAAAGATATAAGTAAGTTAACCAAAAACTGAAACTTACAAAACTGACTCAAAGTAAATTTTTTTTCTCCTAAGTTATGAAAGTTATTTTTCATAGTAAGTGAAAATAAACTAACAGAACCACCAAAGTGGATTTATGTTGTTTTCCTACTTTGGCTATTAATAATTCAATGAATGGTGAAATACAGGTATCTCTTCTAGATTCTGAACTTAGCACAATTCAATTATCTACTCAACATAGCTCTTTTTATTTACTTTTATTTCTTAACTTTTTGTACTACTGTGGTTTAAACTGGATTTTTACATGTACTATAGTAGAAAATTGATCAACCAAGTTACATTCCAAGGCCTTGACTCAATTTTTATGAGGGCAGACATACTAATATGTTTTCACCAAGTTTCTGTTTTTAAAATTTTATTGGTACATTTTATATACACATAATAGTTACATTCATTATATAGAATTTATACCTGTACATATCTTTTCTCTTCCCCAATCATCCTCCCTCCCCACAACCCCTATTCCCCTCATTATTTACAAAAGCTTTGTTTCCATTTATTGTCTTTTTTCTTTTCCCTTCATTCCTTTCCCCTTCCCTTTCTCCCCTTCCCATTTGAACACTTTCTTCCTGTATCTTGTGGGCTATTTATAATGTCATAATGTTATATATTATGTGGGCTGTTTCCAAGATTTAGCTATTACAATCATGCTGGTGTAAATATGGGTATGAATAGGGGCATCTTCCTGAAAGAATTCAAAGCATCATACTAACGATAATATGCACACCTGTGTTTACAGTGGCACAGTTTGCAATAGCCAAATCTTGAAAAAAGCCCAAATGTCCATGAACTGATGAATGGCTAAAGATGTGGGTTTTTTTTTTAATACAATACAGTACTACTCTGCCATAAAGAAGGATAAGTCTGAGCTATTTCTAACTAAATAGAAGCACTTAGAGACCATCCTCTTAAGTGAAATAAATTGGACACACATGTGTAAATACTGCATTTTCTCTCTGGTGTGAGAAACCAAAAGTGTAAATGAAGACCAAAATGTGTAACAGATACTGTGAAATAGGAAGGAAATGCTCAAATGGGAAGGGGAAATAGGGAGGAGGGAGGGGGAAAGGAAGGAGGGGAAAGGGAGGAGAGGAAAGGAATTGAAAAGAAAAAATATGAGAAAAGAAGGAAAAAATGGAAACGAAGTTTTTGTAAACAAGAGGGAAAGGGGTTGAAGAAGGTAGGGGAATGGGAAAAAAATGAATTGAGTGATAACATGTAGAGGTACAAATTTTCTACAATGAATGTGATCATTATGTATACCTAAAATGTACCAATAAACTTAACTAAAAATACAAAACAAATCAGAAATGTATATACTTTAAATATCCCCTCAATTGAGCAATGTTAACTTCTGTTCAGAAAATTTAAAGGGGATAGGAATAATAGAGATACAGAAGACAAGAAAGAGATTAGAAGCAAGGTTGAAGGACAAAGGAAGATTACCTGTTTTTCAAAACTGGTGAAGACAGGAGGAAAACAAACAAAGAAGAAACAAAGACAAAAGCTAAGCAAGACCAGAAAACTAAAACCAATGTTCACACTTACAAAAAACCAATACATTAAAAAAAAAAAAAACCCAGCAACAACAAAACCAACCAACCAACCAACCAACAAACAAAAGATTCTCTGTGATTTCAACCCCATGGTTGTGTTCTGCGGTCTATAGTTTTGTGGTAGTGCCCACTTCAAAGTGTGTCTCCGCTGTCACTGGTGGACAAAGGACACAGACAGAACCCAGATCCATTCTGTATAGTCCCAGCTAGACTGTAGCAGGATCAGGGTGAGGTGCTATATAATCACAAGTCCTCAATAGGAACAGGGTGGGGTGCTTGTTCAGCTCTACAGAAGTTCAGGCTGATCCTGTCTTTGGCTTTGGGACAGTGACCTGAGTTGTTCAGCCCACAACACTATGGCTGCTTCTTGCTGGTTTCATTTTGGCTCCTCCACCCTGAGTGTCTATCAGGGATGTGTCTCAGCCAGACACCACTAGGTCTGAGAAGGGGTCAAGCCTGTTATTCTGAGTCCCAGGTTTAGATGGCCCCAACCCAAAACGGCATCCAGGAAATCACCCTCTCCTGAGGACATTTGAAATGGAGTCACTCACCAGTCAGTGAACCCCTGGGTTCACTACTCCACTCCACTGTGTGTTTATCCCTAGAGGTCTCCAGGGTCCCATACCATCACTGCACGTCTCTGTAGGTTCAAGCCCTCTCTCTCACAGAGCTGGGAGTCAGGGACAATGCACAGTGTTTCAAGGAGCTAGGAGTCAGGGAGAAAGTACAGTTTGCCATCTCCCTCTTCTGCTTTGAGGTGCACCACCTTGCTCTCTCTGTAGACTCCAATTCACCCTTCAGAACTTTCCTGGGTCTTAGGGAGTCACCTTCCTCCTCCTTTTCTTCTTTAAGTTGTTAAACTCCTATGTCTGAACTCCCAGTCTTGGAGAGGCTGACTTGGTACTGCTCATGACTGTGCCATCTTCCTGTAGGTAAATATGCTAATACTAAAACATGAATCTTCTCTGGGGATTTAACTCAGTGGCGAAACTGCCTGCCTGGCAGGCACGAGGCTGTGAGTTTGATCCCCAGTACCAAAAAGAAAAAAAAAATCTTCATACATATTTATGCATCTACTAAAATTTTTTCATGCAAAGTCCATTTTTTTTTTCAAATACAATCATTCAGACTCAGCAAATAGTAAAGATAAAACTTTTCTTTGGCATCGATGCCAAATTTACCAGGACTCTGCTCAGGTCTTGCACCAGTGTTTCCCCTTCATTCTATCGACAGAATATTTGCAGTGCCAAATCATTTTATTGGTGTCAACCCATATTTAAATCTTGTCTCCACCTATAACTTCTCAAATTTTTGAAATACACTTGATTCTTCAATGAATCACCTACAGAAAGCTGTTTCTGCTTGTATTGGGTGATACTATGTACCCCCAAATCCTCATATACTTTTGATGGGGTTGAGTCTGGCTCTTGTGATCAGTTGGTTGTCTAGCACTGGGATTGGTGATGTGAGTGTTGCACCTGCCCAGGGGTGGAGCCGACATACAGTGTAAGGGAGGCAGGTCTTCCTCTTGCTCGCTTCAGCCCTCTCTGTCTGTCTGTCTGTCTGTCTGTCTCTTGCCAGTGTGCCTTGCAGTTGCAGCAGCTATGAATGGCGGCCCTGCCACACCATGCTGCCTTGGAGCCAACTGAGTATGGACTGAAACTCCTGAGAAACTGAAAGAAATAAACCTTTCCTTCCCTAATTCTGGGCGTCAGGTATTTTGTTTTGGCAACGAGTGAAAAGTAATGAAGACACTGATTCTCACTGAACTCAGATTGAGTAGCAGGTTATTTGGTACACTAATCACTTTCTTTCTAATTAAAAAAGAAAGAAAAGACAGTTAATGAACCAATATCACATCATGATTGCTTTCTTACGTTAAAAGTGGACAAAGTATTCATGTATTTGATTTCTTTACAAACATGTTTTCCATTAGTCATCATCAAATGCTTTGTTATATCACAATAGAATGCAACTAAGAATAGTAACCAAGAAGACAGTAACAACAGCTGATAATGACACGGATAAAACACAAAAATATATATCAAAGATATAAAATCAGCAGGTACACAGTAATACCGTGACTGCCCAATTCTGCAATACTGAAACATACAGTTTTTTTTCAGTCCACTATGTTTTCTAAACAAAACACTTCAGAATCAGAAAAAAATAAAAGAAGTTTACTTTGGCTCAATTTTTAACAAAGTGAAGTGATTATATCTGGTGATGGCCTTCTAGAGTCCTGAAATCACAGGTCATCATGTGATGAGAGACTGAGTATATGTGAGTTCTTCACTTTGTCTCTTCCTATTCTTGCATTTAATAATAAGGGGACATCAGAAACTTCCTCAGGTGTGCATATTTACTCAGATAAAGTTTCTATTTCTTAGTATATCTCATTGAAGATTTCATAACATCATGAGTTTTAAATAAAACACAGATTCCACATTACCCAATAGTTTCTTTCCTAGGTATATACAGAAAAGCTATAAAGTCCACACAAAACTTGCACAC